>CAOLHI010004892.1:0-93168 GCA_948474755.1 Ctenosaura bakeri | reverse complement strand
GATGAAATTTCAAAAAGAATTAAAACACAAGAAGAATTATTGGGAGAAGGGGGATAAAATGTCATTGGCTTTAATATAGACAAGACAAAAATTGAAGATGAATTTAATATTAAGATTACCCACAATAAATGAGTGGGTGCTAAAACTAATAGATATGGCCCATATGGACAAATTCACTTGTTTAAAGTAAATAGATGGGATATGTATGTGATGGAATGGGACAATGTATTTGGGTCTATTTGGGATATTTGGGAAGATGTGGTATTAGCTTGTTTCAAAAACTGAAGGTAGAAGACATAGAATATAATTTTTTTCCTGTTGTTTGTTGTATATGTATACTTCTATGGATCAGAGTGTAATTAGACTAAATTTGTTATAACATCTTCATGTTGGTTACGTTAAGAGTTGGTTAAGTTAGAGATTATCAATAATAGATGGTAGAAGAGATATGATGATCAAAAGAAAGGCGATTTCCACACTGCACTGTTATAGTGCCATTATTCCGCTTTCAACATGCTATGGAATCCTGGGAGTTTCAGTTTAGGGAGGGGGATTTTTGGCCTCAGTAAACTATAAACCCTAGAATTCCACAGGATGTTGAAAGTGGAATAATAGCACTAGAATAATGTAGTGCGGAAATGACCAAAGTTATACCAGGAACTGCCAGGAGGAAGTCAAGATGTGTTAGAAGAAGAATGTTTGTATGAGAATTGGATAAGTATGGTGACTTCATCTGTTTTTTATTATGTGTGTTAAAAAAATAATTCAAAAAGAAGTGGTTACCCTGCAGAGCCTACCTAAACCTCACAGGCATTATAGTATGCTCCCCATTCCATTTCCAGGCTGAGTTCAAAATGCTGGTCTTGGCTTTTAAAGCCTTTCCTCTTATTTGGTCTCTACTTAAATATTGTTATTTAAAAAAAAAAAAGCATTAGTAGCCTGCTTTTCAAAGTAAAAGCCCTCAGAATATAGATTACAGTGTAATTAAAAATGCAAACATATATAATAAAACCCTAACAAGTTTCAGTAGATTTTCAGTATGAAAATCATTAAAATTACAAATAAACTATAACTAATTAAAAAGAAGCAAGGGCAGGTAAAGCATGTGTTAGGAAAACAAAACACTAAAATTATCCAAAATACCAAGTGGAATATATAAATCTTTAAAGTGTTCCTGAAAGACAAGAAAGACACGGGCATGTGTACCTGAGAGAGAAGGGAATTCCCAACAGAGAAAAACTCTGTCCATACCCTAAGTTTCCCACATCTTGAACCACAGCAAGAGATTACTAGAGAAAGCTTCCTTGGTTAGGATATGCCAATTGTGGGATGTTCTAAGCTAGGAAGGCTCACCTACTACCTATTTCAATGTCACTTGGCCACCAAGGGATGACCCCCCATGACAGGGACACTTGATTTAGTTTGAATATTTTACCTTCTCAGGAAGAATTTGTTTTCATGCTCTACTGAGAGCTTCTGCTGCTTTACCTTGATTTTTATATGCAGTCTGTTTTATTGTATTCTAAGCTTCTCTGGGGAAGGATAAATCTCTGTAATTAATGAACTAATGTAACAACCAAACCATACAAGTATCTTATGAGGGGAAGCAGCATTCCAGTCATTTCACAGGATCCTTGACTCTGGAAATACCACAGCATGAGGTGCATTGACAGGTGTGACTCTTCTCCCTCTCACCTGGCTAAAGGTAATTATAAAAGTAACACATAACATCAGGTTTTGCTTCAGTCTACACAAGTGAATGAGATCCTTTGCTCCATTCATTTGTATGAAGCAGGAAGAATATGTTTTGCTTGGGGGAAAAAAACTTGGGGACGAAATTGTGCAGCTCATGTACCGCAATGAGGAATACTTTTGACCATGTACAGCAAGATGAACAGCAGTAGGGGCAATAATAAGGCAGCAAATTGGCATGATCAGAGCCTGTAAACATGGAAAATAAGAACCAGTTCAAATACAGTTATACCAAATAACTGGTATACTGTTCTGCATCTGAAGAAATGGAACTGCTCATGCAAAAATAAAAACCAGTTAATCTTAAATCTTAAAGGTACATTCCTTTTTCCTCTCCCCAGCTTTTCCTACTTTTTATACTGCAAAAGACTAACACAGCAACTTCTTTTGAAAAGTACCAAAAAATACCAAGTAAAAGTAACTGCATTTGTCTGTTCTGCATATTTGTGAAAATGCTCAACTTCCTGCAAAGCACTCGGTTTTCATTTTATACCATAAAGCCTAATGGTAACTAGTTGTTACTTTAATTGCATGCTTAGGAAGCACATCTGGAATGTTGTTTCTTTAATATGAGGTCATTTCAGGATTGCAGTACTTGGGGGAGAGAAAATGACGTCCTTCCTCCCCCCCACTCTAGTTTACACATACCCTACCTATCTGGACGCAAAGCATCTTAGGGGGAAAAAAGCTCCTATTTTTTTTCTGAACACTAATTGTCACAAGGAGCTCTCCTTATGCATTATGATCCCATTTGGAGCCCAAAACCATAACCCAATTATTTTTAATATTTTTTTCATTTTACATTGAAACACACACACAGAGTTGCTAACTTCTCAATTAAAGTAATCTGCAGTGAGGTTCACTAGGGCCTCTCCTAAGATTAGACTGCAGAGCTGGAGCAGCAAATACAGACTGACAGTTCTTCTACTCTTGCTAAAATGCCAAAAGCCCCCTCCCTAAGTATCTATTTCTCCAGGTTGTGGTAGGGCTTGGTAAGTGTAAGAACACACAGGGTTCTGTCCTGATAAGTCAAGAAGAAATACATGAGTGAAACTGCTTCTTACCAAGCTGTCCATTACGGGAGTCATCACAGCCACAGTTGTCAAAGTCCCCAAGGCTACAATTACGTGTCAGTGTGTACATGACTCCAGCAGAGCTGATTGCATGGACAAAGGCTGTTTCTCGGTTTGCTGTCAAGGGAGGACAGAAAAATAGCTGAAAGGACTGCACAAGAGGAATGCAACAGCAGTTTCTTTTTTAATGAACACTCTTACCTAATAAAATGGGCACTGACCAGGAATATTCTGGTTAAAAATATGTGTGTGTTCTACCAAGGAAGTCAAGTTTAACAGCAGAAAAGAAAGGTAGGTTAATAAAATGAAATGATACCACTACTTCTTTGATATTTTCTGGGAACCACATGTTAATAGCTTTCTGTAATAATTAAAAACAGCAGAGCTGTTCCCACTGCGTCTTCAATTAAATGGCTTGATCAGTGGGCAGCCTTAGAAGGCAGCCATGGGAGGAAGTGCCCTTTACTCCATCTGGTTCCCATGTGGGTGGCCAGATTTTGCCCTGGGAGAGGAAAGATGGGCTCACTATTCATAAATTATCCAGAAGACCAAACTACAGGTCTGACAAAGCTCTTCTCAATGAGTACTTTAAAAAAAAAAAAAAAAGAAGTAGCTACCAGTGGCTTCAGCCTGACCAGAGATTTCTTAGGCAAAGGACTGGTGAAAACTCCTTCAAGAGGCTTTCACAAGGAAAGGGATAAGGAGCTGCCCATCCCACTTTTCTGTTCAGCCTGAAGCTATCCACACCTGATCTGAATGAGTGATCTATCAAGAAAAACAGTCACCAAACACAGGCCCTTTTCGCACGGCGTTTTGGAAGCGAGAGGGCCCCTTGAGCGTCATGTAAATGTGAGGAGCGGTCTGCGTGATGCACTCACATTTACGCAATGCTCATGGGCCGGACGCAGAGCGGGCACACATTTTTTTATTTTCGGCTTAAAGCCGAAAATTCTCCGCGCTCACGCATCGCTCCAGCACCCCATGCGCACTTACCTGGTGTGCAGTGCGTCGGGAGCTGGGCCAATCGCGCTTTCTGGGCAGTGCAGGCTGGGAAAGATCCCAGGCTGCACTGCGAAAGGAAGAGGTAGGGTGCTTGCGTGAGGAGGAAGGAGCTGCAGAGCCCAAGCAGCAGGGAAGCAGCAGGGGAGCGGGAGCATTCCTTCCAAGTCTTCTCGTGCGAGGACCCCAACCCAGCAGCGCAAACAGGTAACGTGAGGAAAGGGCCACAGAGTTTGTTCCTTAGGGTTTTTTTGTTTTTTTAAAATTTATTTTTATTAAAAATTTTCATTCTTACAGGCATAAGCTCATAAGACTTGTTAATGTTTACAATATAAAATATACTATAACATACCATTATATACAACATATAATATACTCTTTTGACATGTTCATAAGACCTGTTCATAAGACATGTTATTATTTACAATATATAATATACTATAATATACCACAATATACAACATATAATATAATAATATAATATAATAATTAATACCTATTAATAATATAATTATATAATATAATATAATAATATGCCATATATAATAATATAACATATAATATACTCTTTTGTATGATGTAAATTAAATTAACATAGCTCATAGCTGTATTGTCTAAAATCTACCTATTGCTAAACTTCCATCTTTATTTATCTTTAGAGCCTTATTCCTTTCCTTTACATAGGTTTGACCAGTTATTATCTATAAATTTTTTCACTGTTTCCATTTCTCTATTTTTCTTATTATTCTAAGCAGAGGCTGGATGGCCATCTGTTGGGAATGCTTTGAGGGTGTTCCTGCATGGCAGGGGGTTGGACTGGATGGCCCCTGGGGTCTCTTCCAACTCTACATTTCTATGATTCTATTATTCTTTTTTCTTCTCATTATTCTAGTTAAAGCGTCACAATTTATCAATTCTATAATTTTATTTAACCATTCTTCCAAATCCGGTATTTTATCTCTCTTCCAATGTTTAGCAAATATAATTCTTGCTGCTGTTACCATGTATAATATTATATCTTTGTATTTATTGTAATCTGTATCTATTTGATGATTCACGTTTAATAGAAATATCTCTGGTGAGAATGGAATGGGTATTTGTAAGATCTTCATCATATTTTTATGAATTATTCCAATATTTCTTTATTTCTGGACACATCCACCACATGTGATAAAATGTTCCAGTTTCTTTTTTACAGTTCCAACAATGTTTTGATTTTGTTTTATACATTTTACTTAGTTTATTTGGATCTAAATACCACCTGTAGAAAATTTTTAAATAGTTTTCCTTTAGACTCTGTGCCTTAGTTTTTGATGGTCTCTTGGATGGGGCTAAGAGTGAAGGGCCACATTTGGAGTCTTGTTGTAACTATAACATTGGGTAAAGCTGGTTTGGCTAGTTATGTTCAGTACCAGTATGTCAGCTGGAGCTAAATGGCTGTTAGCAAGCCAGCTACTCACATTATCTTTCCAGCTCCATACGCATGCATGTGTATGTGCATCTGTCTGTCCATCTGTTTATCGGGACAGTCTGTCTATCTGCCTATCTAATCTGTCAGAGAACTTGATTATGTTTGTAACAGTTGTGGGACCACAGAAACTCATTCTCATAACAGTGCTGCATTTTAAAAAGGACATGCTATCTTGAAGGACTCATGGGTAAAAACATCCAATTGCAGCATGAGCATGTTTCTTACCACTACGCAGGCCTCCGTGACTAGAGAGTTGCAAAGCTCTCTCTGGGCAGTTCCAGCGATCCCAAGCAAATTGGAACTTGCATTCCTCAATCCCACTCTGTGCACCAGCTGCAACACTGCTGGAGTAGATAAGATATGCCTAAAGAGAAAACAGTAAGATCAAAAGAAGAACTTCAAAAAACAATACAGAAAGTGCACGATCTGACAGGTTTTACATCTTTCCTCCAGCATGTTGCCTTTAGAGATTTGTTCTTTGCTTGCTGTTTGAAACCAGAATGTAAAAAAGTGGCAGCATTATGGAGAACTGGGACAGTTTGACTTGAAATATGGACCTTTCTCAGCTTTGCCTACCTGGATTCTCAGTATAGCACCACTGAAACAGAAAGTTTGGAAGGCCAGAGAGAGGGTAACTGTTGAGTGGACCATATACCTATACAAGGCTTTTCTCTGGTCAGCCCTTGGATCTGAGTGGTTGTAGCTAGTGTTGGGTAATTGGTAGTAGGGACAGAATGGGAATTTTGTGAATGTACTGGTCCCTCTGCTATCCCAAAATGTGAGTGACTCAGTGGTCTACCCATGATGCCAGTACCCCCACGTGACAATAGGGGATTAATTAGCTCAAATTAGGAGGCCTCGAGAGTGGGGTAACCTGATGAGATCTTCCACCAAAGTTTATGGGGTCTTGCAGCAAAGAACTAGCCAGAGATTCCACAATAAGCTAAAATGTGTTTTGTTGAAAGTTCAGTCACACACGCAAGGGATCCAAACACTCACACACTCACATGAAAGCTAACCAAAGGATAAAGAGAGGAAAATTGTGGATAGAGGAGTTTTCAGAGAATGGGTGATAATTACTGATATGGAAAGCAGCAGAGTTTTCCACTGCTCCAGAGACTAGGACAAGAAGCCATGGATTCAAACTACAGTAAAAGAGATTCCACCTAAACCTCAGGAAGAACTTCCTGACGGTCAGAGCTCTTTGACAGTGGAATATGTTGCATCGGAGTGTGGTGGAGTCTCCATCATTGGAAGTTTTTAAGCTGAGGCTGGATGGACATCTGTTGGGAGTCCTTTGATGTGTGTTCCTTCATGGCAGGGGGTTGGACTGGATGCCCCCTGTGGTCTCTTTCAACTCTATGATTCTATGATTCTATGAAGAAAGCAGCGATGTTGCTTAGACTTGCAGCTAAGTACAGTACTCAATTGGAATCAGAGTGACAGTGTGGCATTCAGCAACTGATATACTGCATTTAACTGCTCAAAATGGAGGGTTTTTATACCCAAAATCTACCTAGGACATGGATATGAATGGTTCTCTGGCCAAGCAAACAATAGAGGTTGCAGCATGGACAATGGGGTCCAGATGGAGTTAATGGTTTAGTGTTAGGTGACAAAGAGTTAATGGCTGTTGTAATCGTTCTGTAATTGTAAAGGGAAAGTTAAGGGAAAAATCCAGGTGCAAGGTAGAAGGGCTGAAACAATCAGTGTTTTGGTGGGAACTTCCCTTTGCTATTGTGTAGTGGCAGAGATGTTACAGATGTTACAGCTTCAGTTTAACCCTATTATTTCCAGAATTACCTGGTAATCTGACTGACAATGACCAGTTCAGTCAGTAATTTTACTCTGCCCAGCTTGACCTTCCAGTTACTTCAGGGTCCATTTTATATTAATGCCAATTAATGCATTTTGCCAATCAAATAATATTTCACCAATTAAAATCTGGGGAGAAGGTCCTAGCCCTCACTGGCTCACAGTATCTGCTGAACTAATGGAGGTAACTTGAGGGATAGCAATGAGGAATCCCAGGCTTTTGGTTTGTGAGAGAGCTGGGCATTAACCAGTCTGTCATGGCTGCCATGGATCCTGCGCATCATTGCACCAACCTGTGTAACAGAACCCCCTCTGAATTTTCTGGATTGGAAAAACCCAGTTTTTCAAAACCAGAAATAGACTTCCAGCCACTCCCAATTCTGTTTTGTTTTCTCAAGCTTGGGTACTTTGGTAGTCCATGCAGCACCCAGAGGTTTCAAGACAGAATCACTCTAGAAATCACCAGTTGCAGTTGCAGTACAGGCTGCTCTAGTAGTCACCCCATAGGCTCTAGATAAGCTTTTTTTACAGCATGCTTTGCCCACAGATACCTAAAAGTATATTCTCCTTGGAACTACATCTTAACTAGCTTAACTAGGGCCCTTTTCACACAGCATTTGCCATGTGAAAGGGCCCCTCAAACATTGCATGAATGTGAAGAGCGGTACACACAACGCACTCACAATCATGCAATGCTCCAGGGTCTGGCAGGTGCTGCTCACGCACTTTTTCATTTTCATCTTTAAGCTGAAAATGGTGCACGATTGCACATGGCTCCGGGGCCCCACATTCACTTGCCATGTGTGCAGAACTCCAGAGCCATGGCGCTTGCGCTTCCTGCCGCAGTGCCGCCTGGGAAACTCCCAGGCTGCACTGCAGAAGGAAGAGGCAGGGCTCTCATGCGAGCAGCCGGCAGCTGTGGAGCTGAAGTAATGGGGATGCGAGAGCCTCTCACTGGAGGCTACTCGCACGATCCCCACACTCTAGCGCCAAGAAAAGGTGAGTTACGGAAAGAGCCTAGAACAATGAAAGGATTAGGCTGGACCTCTTCTTATAAAAGAAAAAATAACATCCCCGCAGGTGATCTGATAAAACTTTCTTTCCTCACCATTAAAATGACTTTCTTCCCACCTGCTCTTCATCCAAGTGTATGGATGGCTCCAGAAATTGAGCACAATCCATTAGATCACACTGCAGCCTCTCACAGACCATCATTTACCATAATGCCCCCAGATCAAGAGACAAGCCAAGGAAACATAAGGAAAAAAATTCAAGACATTTTGAACTGGAAGTTTGCTATAAATGCCTTAATGGTCTTGCACATAGTCTTTTGATTAAAATAAACTGCAGTATAATTTCCTAGACAATTCTTTTACTTTCTCTTAACTAAACTAGAATTAGAAAAATATTCACCGCTATTTGTTTCCTGACCAAAATATAAGCCTCCTGCAAACTGGGAAACCCAATCAGGAAAAAAAACACAGAAGTGTGAATTTTGTTCATTTTTTGCCTCAAATTTTCACATCCCAAAGTGACACAGTAAATTTTTCTGCACAGAAATACACATCGTGCCCCTCCCTGTCAAAAAATGTGTTTTTGCATGAAATAACAGTTTTTAGAAACATGATTTTGTGTGAGAGGAATGTGTTTTTTGCATGAGCCACACAATTTCTGCACAAAAAGTAGTATTTCTGGAAATGGTATCATTTTGCACAAAACTTATAATTTTCTACCAAAACAAACAAAGCCACTGCAGAATAATTTTCTGAATACTAGTCAAAATGGCATGGAAACACTTGGGTTTTTTCCTGCAACAGGGAGAAAATTAAGGAAATAATTTGTCTTTCCATGCAAAGATGAATTTCTATCCCAAAATTAAACACAAGCAAAAGTTGAATCTGCAGTCCCAAAATAATAACTATGCTGGACCTGTCAGAATTCCACCTTTGTGGAGAGTGCTGGCTTTGAATCCTGCTTTTCTTGATGTGGCCTTTGGCTCTGTGCACACAGAGAATGCAGCCAGCCCAAATCTCGTGCTAGTGAGAACCCCAGATTGCATTTGTGTAGTTAGCTAACCTCGTACTTGGATCATGTTTTATCCCAGCCTTTCAAACCACCTCACCACCTCCCTGCTGCACATCTTGTCAAATAGACTGTTCTCTACAGTTTTAAATGGTCCAGCCATCCCTGTGGCATCTTCTCCAGCTTCCCCTTTGTTTCCTTTCCCTTGCTTTTAGTTAATGGATGAATTCCAAAATAGTATTTCATTTAATGTAATTATCTGTGGAAGAATATTTTGTTTGAACTGGAATGATTAGTATGTGAACAGAGTGGGTCCTTGGTATCCATTGAGATTTGGTTCCAGGATCCCTCATGGATACCAAAATTCATGGGTGTTCAAGTCCCATTGTGTATAATGATGTAGTAAAATAAAGTCCCTTATATAAAACGGCAAAATCAAAGTTTGCATTTTGGATTTTTTTTGGGGGGGGGGTATTTTTGTGCTGTAGTTGGTTGAATCTGTGGATGCAGAATCTGTGGATTCACTTGAAGTCCAAAAAATGTTGCATCCCTAGTTTATGATTCCCAGGCTATAACAGATTCAAAACAAGGTGATCAGTTTCACAGTTACACACACTCCTTCCCTATTATTTTAAATGGAAATCACACACAAGGCTTTTCTCAGCTACAAAACCATGGACTACTGGAATCTCTGTTGAGGGATGGAAAACTTGCTTAAGGCCACACTTGCTTGATGAAATGCAGAAACATCAAACAGATTTATCCCTTCCTAACTTCAGGACATATTTAGGGCTTCCTCCTCCTCTTCCTGCTAAAAATATCACAGGGGATTGGCAGGTTGGCTTTCCTTCTGCACAAGCAGAAATTAAATCATATTGTCTCTAGTTGCACATTTTCCCCTTTCACTAATTTTAAGTTTGCAGTTTATCTTTGGAAGTCATCTAGTCAACCTTCCCTCAGGGACTTTGCAACTAAGTCACTGCTTAATTCCCCCAAGCAAGTCCATAACCTCTTATGGCAATCTGTTCCACTGCTAAACTGTTCTCACCATTAAAAAGTCTTCTTCTGATGTTAGGCCAAAATTTGCTTCCTTTTAATGCTGAGCCACTAGTCCTAATCCTGCTTACTTGAAGCCACAGAAAATATGCCTGATGCACCCTCTGTCTAAGTAACGGGAGGTTGTGACCACGTCTCCCTTTAATCTTCTCTTCTCTGGAACATGGAAAAGAATCCAAGGCCATTTCCGCATGAGCCTGTTATAGTGCTATTATTCTACTTTCAACATACTATGGATGTTGCAAACTGCAAACCCCAGGATTCCATAGGGTGTTGAAAGTGGAATAATACCACTAAAACAGGCTCATGCGGAAATGGCCCTAGCCATATTAGCCAGTGATTCTAAGAGACGGACTAAATTGATTTGGCTTCTGATTCCTTCTCAATTTGATGCTCACTTGATGGCCATCTATGATCCTAGTGTCTTTCAGAATGTTTCTATACAACATATTCATAGCAGTTTAAAGCCAGATTAACTGTTGTGTTTCATTATTATGGAATCCTGGGATATGTAGTTTGGTGAGAAGCTTAGCACTCTGTGCCAGAGAGCTCCCTGGATTATTGCACTAGCACAGAATTCTCAGTACCTCACTAAGCTCCAAATCGCAGCATTCCATAGGATGGAGCCATGGCAGATAAAGCGAAATCAAACTGCTACAACTATGTATTGTACATATGCTCCCGCTGATGTTGTATGGACAAAATGGGGAAAGCCATGCCCAAGCTTTGCTTCTGTTCTTTATACTTTGCACTTTACATTTAGCCCGTAAGAAAAAAATTGAATGCAGGAAGCTCCTGTCTGACCCATAGCATTTCTGAGAGACTGGAAAGAAACTATGTCCAAGGGATCAGGGCTTATTGGAATTAGAATCACAGATCAAAGGAACTGCACTTACCTTGGGACCAGTCATCAGGAAATTATTCACTGACCTGGAAAGGAGAAAAGGGTTCATCATCATCAATGGGGAGAAGCTGAGGAAATGCCTGGAATTCCTCTGTTTCACCCGCTTCAGTCTACCCACCGCCACCAGTTCTGCCCAGTGGTCTCCAGTCATACCTGCCAATTGCTTCCCACTGGCTACAGCTGATGATGTACGGACTAAACTATCACTTCCATTTCATCGTCTGATCTAATATTCTTATGAATAATAAAATATTCATTTTATTTTTTTAAAGGCCAGGTTAGATTTGCAGCAGAAACCACCAAAGAAAACCCACCTTTCCCTACATTAAAAAGTAATTTAAAAAATTCTGGGCCAGATTTATTGAGTTAATACATGAAATTATAGGGGACAAATTGCTTTTTTGTTTCAAGAACAATTGTCCTGAAGTACATTCAATTATATGTTAAAAAAACAAAATGGAGTTATAATTGTCAGTATGTATATGAAGTTTGCGAGATGGAGGATTTTGTGGATTTTTAGAAATGTATTTGTACAACTAATGACATCAGAAAACAGATACTAGGTAATCTTTGGAAATAAATTTCTGTGCATGGCTTTATGTAGAGATTAGTTGCATCTTTATTTTTCTGCACTTTTTTCCCCTCAGCTCTGGAACTGTAATCTGTAGCTTTATCAAAGGCCCTGACGCACTCCCATTCACGCGACGTTCAGGAGCCTAAAGCAGGATGCGCGTGCATTTTCTTATTTTCGGCTCTAAGCCGAAAATACTGCGCGGTCGCGCAATGCTCGCGGGGCCCTCGCGCGCTTACCTGCATGCGGTGCGCCGAACAAGCTGGCCCAGTAGTGCTTCCTCCCCCCAGCGCAGCCTACAGCTCCCAGACTGCACTGTGGAAGGAAGGGGCAGGGCGCTAGCGCAACGGTCGCACTACCAGGAAGCGACCTGCAGGACGAAGGAGTGAGGAAGTGGCAGCATTCCGGATGAGGCTTTTCACGCGAGACACCCCCCCCAGCCACGCAAATGAGTAATGTGCGAAAAGGGCCAAAGATAAGACTGAGCGATCCTCCAGATACCGTTGAATCTCAGCTCCCAGTCCCTTACCTGTTTAGCTGATACTAATGAATAGTGGGAACTGCAGTTCAGCAACATCTAGAGGGCCACACATTTCTCACCTCAGTCTGCAGATGTAGATATAGATATAATTTATTCTTGTATTTTGTATAAGAGGTCAAAACCAGAAAAGTAATAATATTTGCTATAAATTTTTTAAAACCTTGTTGAACAGAACACCTTCCCAAGTGGATTTACAGTTCAAAAACCAAAGTTTTAAAAAATTAAATAAAAATTCCTTAGTTTTCTCCCTTGAAATGTGATTACAGAAACAGTTTTTCAACTGAAGTCTACGTACATTCTTTAAAAGATGCACAGAAGCCTGAAAAATGATATTGACATTATTGTTGTTATGTGCCTTCAAATTGTTTCTGACTTTAGCTGGCCCTAAGGTGAACCTATCATGGGCGTATCTTAGCAGTATTTGTTCAGAGTGGGTTTGCCTTTGCCTTCCGCTGAGGTTGAGACAGTATGACCCACTTGGTAATGGGTTTCCATGGCTAAGCAGGGATTGGAATCCTACTCTTCAGAACCATAGTTCAGTGCTCAAACCATTATACCACACTGGCTGTCATTGACATTAAACCCAAGAAGAATTCATTAGTGGCACTTGTGCGATCAGATAGGAGGGCAGGAAAACCCTGCTCTTATTCACTATGGAATATTATCTACAAAAAAAAACCTAATTTAAAGATAAAGTTAGCATTCCTGATGTTTATACTGGAGCTCTTCACAGCTCTTTTCAACCTAGTGAGGTAGCTACTGATGAGGACCAAACAGAGACAAGCATCTCAGCTCAAGGTACCAGTCGAGTTCGATGTGTGTGATTAAAACTGGATGGCTAAGTAATATTAATCTTGAGTATTTGTCTATTTGGCAAATTGTGGTGCTGTGATAAATATATAAACCTTTGCCTGTTTACCATAAAACTAAAATATAGAACAAATGGAAAGGAAGAACAGTATAAAAAGAACCATCAGTAAAACCCATGGAAAACTTATCTCAGTTATTTTTCCTCCAACTCATCCTTCTTTATTAATCATGATCTCTCTAACACATGTTCACAGTTTGGGTGGTACCACTTCACCTTCATAAACTGAGAAAGGAAAAAGGACACAGCCTCTTTTGTTCCTCCTTTCACAGCATGAACAAATCAGGAAGTTTTTATTAGATGCCTGTTTTGTCCAAACCAGGAAACCAGTCACCAGCTTTGAAACAAATAGGATATTGAAGGAATATTAAACCACAGCTTAATATCCTTGCTTGTTCTTAAATTGATAAGCATAGTTTCCATGTCTGGATGACATAGGAAACTGGTTAATTAACCACTTTCGAATGTTTGGGAATGGGCAAAAGTCTCATTTTTATCTTGTGTTACTAAGCTGAAAAGGGATAGTCCAAATCCCTCTTACACATTTTCAGTTAGGAGACCATAAGCTGAATTCAGGAAGTTTACCAGTAAGGTAAGAGTAAATGAATTCAGGTTTCATCCTTATTTAGAAAGTACTAGGATAGCAAATGTTTTTCCTGAAATGCCTGCGTGCCCATTTTGTAAGAGACCTTTGAAGCAAAACCTTTTCAAGAGAGTAACTTCATAGAAAAAAACTGCAGCTGGAGAGAAGAAAGAAATAAACTCACAAATTCAAGTTTAACTGCTGTAAATCAGTATATCTGTGTGGAAAAGTGTCCTACAAATTTAACCTCTTTTGTAATAAGTTTGTTGTAATTTCTGTCAATTCATAATTTGCAACTGAATAAACAGATTAAAAGCTTTTTACCTTTTGGGTATGAGCTTGCTTTTCCACTAATTTATTATTCAAGAAGTTATCTAAATAAATGTAGATACAAATGTTCTGTGCTGATATAGCAAGCCAAGAGTTACATTATTGTAAAGACGTTCAGTGATAAGAGAAGGTGAAAATTTGCTATTAGTCTTTTGAGCTTTATTTCAGTTTGTCTGGGTTACAGATCAGATTTGATAGTTCTTTTTTATTACAATAACTATGGTTTGCAGTTTTACCATGAGTTCCAGAACAGTTGGTACATCCGGTAGTTTCTTTTATTTCTCAGTTTTTGGAGAGAGACTATTTGACCCTCTAATTTGTTCCTTCTCATTTGTGTGAGAAAGGAAGCTATGCAGGAAATTGCTGCATGATCAGTGAAAAAAAATCTTGATGCACACAGATAACACCATGGATAACTGCCCATGGTACGGTTTACAAATATTAAAATATGAAATCGTAACTAATCAAACAATCAGCCTAATCTGTATCCAGATGTTAAAATATGATGCTAAAAGCAATGAATCAAATTTAAATGGCAAAAACAAAATAAATAAATAAATAACATTTATTTTAAACATTTAATTTTAAGACATTTATTTTAATTTTACAATAGTTTTTTTTAAATATCTAGGGGTAATACTAATGTATTTCCTGAATTGTTGTGGTAATAGTGCTATATAACATATTTAATTTTGATCTTAACCTGGTTTGTATGCTCATGTCTGTCAAGATAATACAGGACAAGGAATAGTCTGATATTGTGCCCATGAGAGTCACCATTGTCACTTCATAAAAGAAAGAGTGGCCATTTTGCATTCTCTCTCTTGATCAGTGTTCTTGGTCTGCACTGGTTTTGGATACACAGATGAGTGAATAGGCTGTCAACACACTATGTTTATTTGCTTGCAATCTCACAAAAGATAGCACTCCAGATGTACAGATGTAGCTTGTTCTCATAGCATCCAAACACCACGAGGGGATTCACACTGGGGGGATTTACACTGAAACAATCCTAATATTCTGTTAACAATCTCCATTATCACCTTATTCACAAATTCTGCTGTAAAATTTATTGATTTCAACATCTCCAAATACATCTATGAAAAATTATTGGAAGCTTCATTCTTTCCCTGATTTCATAGAGGCTAAAGCTTTTATTTGATGAAAACTTAATTTTTAACAGCAGGCTATAATTTGCTCATTGATTGCTTTATAGACCTTCAGTGAAGACACAGAAGGCCATAAATGCCTCACAGATGGATAGAGCCACATTTTCACAGAGCCACATGGCCACAGTTGATGAAAGAAAATCTTCAGGAGGTAGGCCACTTGAATCCAGAGCTACCTGCTATTTTTCATTTCTGGCTTTTTCCCCTAGCAATGAAAACCAAAGATGACTGATGCTTAAATCAACAGCAGTGTGTTTATGAGTTTCCAGGAATGCTGATAAGTTCATTTTAAGCCAAGATAACTTTTATGTGTTCCTGTAATATATGTGTGTGTGCTCATGCAAGTGCACATACATGCACACGTGAATATGAATGTTGACTTAGGGACCTGCAAGCATGTGGAGAGGGAGTTGGAGGAGTGATAAATAACTGAGGAATGCCTCTTCATGGCATAATAGATGGAGAAAGCTATCGCCTGCTTCTCTTTTCAGATGGGTTAAAAGATCCGTAGTTTCCATAAACTGAATTATTCATCGACAGCCTGGTTTGTGCAACTTATCAGACTGTTGTTTCCCTAGCGACAGTTCTTTCTTTAGTATGTTTTTAAAACTGGTTTTGGTATAGACTGCTTTGTTCCTACTTTGCCCTTCCAATATCTTCCACCTGTACAGCTGGTCTGAAGCAGCTTTTGCTGGTGGGTGCTGGAAAGCGGGGAAGGGTAGACAGACAGGGCCCTGGTTTCCTGCAGACAGTTGAGAAGGAAGGCACTGTGGAGGTCTCACACTTCATGTTTGTTAGGTTTCCAGAGTACAAGACTCTGTCATGGCCCCCCCATGTGATATGGCAAGAGCTGCCAGGATGAGATCTTAGTTATCATCCAGACTCTGGAATTAGAGTTGCCTTCCTGACTCTCAGCATTCCAGCGCTATAATGAAATGTATTGCTCACTCTTGAAATCTGCTGTTCACTGGACATAATATTTTGTTCCTCTGCTCCTGAATATCAGCCACGAAAAGGAGAGTGGGAAATCCTATTTAACTTTCTTTTTACAATACATCTGGGTAAAGTCCTCCTCACCTACCCATGTCAGAGAGAAAGAGAGCGAGAAAGGGAGAGAGAGAGGAGGAGGAAGAAAAGAAATAATGATCCAGGAATATACACCTCATGTTCCCTAATTTTACTCCTTCTCAACTATTTCTAGCTGTTAAGATTCTGCTGATTCTTCATCTTAAAGCATCCTTGGAAGGATGATTTATTCGGTTAGGAAACAGCTCCTTTCTTTCAATTGAAAGCACCCCCTTGCTTTCAGTTTCAAAGCAGCATATCACAACTCCATGGTGCACATCCACTGACCCTAACCCCCTTCCAGAGTAACATTAGATGTTAGCAGCTCGATCCCCATCCCTCTCTCTCTTTTCTAATTTCAATTGAACGTTCTTGTGCAGGTCTTTTAACTAAAAAACATATGCTTTTGTATCTGAATATGTAGTATCCATTACCTTATTTGGCTGGCCTCATTTCACTGCCAAACTTACAGGCACAGAGTCACCACTGTGCTATTAGAAGGAAGAAGTGGGGACTTATCATTTAGTAAGAAGTACATGGATAATCTTTCAGCCTCCAAGGAGCCTTGAACAGAGCTTTTTAGCACTGTTTCTGGGCTGGTGGGGAAGAAGTCGAAACAACTTGTTTTGCCTTTCTTCCTCCTAAAACCTCCCCATACAAGGTAGGATGATGAGTTAGTAAATGAATGGCACAATAAAAATCCAATTGACCTGTACATAAGTCACATGGAAACAACTTTGAGTTAAACATGAATGATTTGAGATATTTCAGCCAGCATCCATGAGCAAAAGTCTGGACAGCTTGCACTTTCTGTGCTTCAGCTGTAACCTCCATAGAGCAGATCACATGGCAGGGAAAGGCATATAGCAAAGCCTACATACCATTTCTCTATAGTTCACACAACCTCTCATTTGCATGTTGTCTCAGTAAAGGACTCAGAACTTACCATCCCTACTAAAGCAAGACTGCAATTTTCAAAAGGATAGCAGTATTTAAATATAAAAATAAATGAGGTGAGCGAAGCCTTGTAGTGCCTTTTAAGACTAAGCAGTTTGTCTGTTTTAGTTAATTAATTAGTTAGTTAGTTTATTTAAATAATTTGCAGGTTATGGTGACCCTAAAGTGAACCTATCACAGGGTTGTCTGGGGCTAATAGAGTGTGATATGCCCAAGGTCACCCAGTAGGTTTCCATGACTGAGCAGAGAATTGAATCCTGATCTCCAGAGCTGTAATCCAATGCTCAAACCACTACACCACACTGGATCTGATTAACTGAGTAACTGATTACTCTTCTTCTAATGATCTAGCTTACAGTGCTTGTTAAGAGCAACAGTGTCGATGCAAAGTCCCCACTACTCTTCCTGCACTGCTTGGTCATTTTGCAATGTACACTTATTTTACATTTACCATGTATTGGAATCTCAGTTGTTTGATGCAATTTAGCCCCTACTTTCAAGAGTTGCAAGTCTAGATTGCTGAGGGCTTGCAAGCAGGGAATCTATCAGCAGCAAATCCTCTCGAACAACTTTGTTCCACAAGATGAGAGAGTGGCAGGTAAAATTAAATGATCAGTGTTGTCTGAATTCATTCTGGTATTGATATACTCGATATAACCTGAAAATTTGCACCAAAGTTTGCACCAACAAACATAGAACTAATAAAAGATAACACATTGACCATTATCTCATTAACAGTGGTCTTTACGTCTCTTACATTATTTCCAGAAAACAGAAAATTTATTTCTAAATAATATACTAAAGCTGCATGATCTCTTTGTTTCTGGGTAACACAGCAGAAACATAGCCCTTCTTAATATTATCAGACTATGCAACTAAATTATTAGAGAAGACACTTTAGAAAAACCAATTGAATTGACTGCTAATTTATTTAAGAATAATGGTTTTATTGACTGGTGCAGAAAACCAATGGAAAGACATTAACAACTCAGAATCCTTATATTAAAAATGCAAGCAACTCTCAGAAGCATTTCTCTTAGGGTTTTCCTTTTTATTCCCTTTTCTGCTCTTATACTACTGAAATGTCAAGCCAGGAAGCTCTGATTTTAGCAGGCACACAGGAAATCAATGCTAGCAACACTGTTTTCCCCATTTGGGAGTATGAAACTAAATGGCTGTTTTTTGCTTGCATGGTTATAATCAAGAGCAAGAGAAATTAAAGGTGAATTTACATGGGTCAAGAATCTCGAGGTAGAAGAACTCCCAGCTCTACAATTAGCTCATCTCCCAAATAAGAAATGATGTCCCAGAACCTTTGCAAGTAGCTTCCCTGGGATTCCTGCAGATCTGTCCAAATAGTTGCCTGGACCTTTGAAGACAGTATATGTGGGACCTGCTAAGATTTCAGTAAAATAGAAAAACATCATAACACTCCAAGGGAAAGAGGAAGGGGATGACAACTACTGATAACAAGGAACAAAAGTATTTGTTTGTCCTGCCTGACTTCCTACAATGCAAAGCAAGGAACTCTCAATACTCACCAAGGATGGCTGAAGTGGAATAAGGACACAAGAAGCAAGGTTCCTGGATAAGAGCCCATCTGAAACATTACCCCCCTCTTAAAAAAGAAAAGAAGATGGCAAAAGAAGAAATATTAGAATGGTAATTTGCAGGGGGAGGGAAGAAAAAAAAATCTAGAAAACCAGAATAAGGCTCTGTCCTCTGTTCCTAAAGTGTATAGAGAAGTTGAAAGACTCTGAATCCAAACTTTGCTGGAGGACAATCAGTGCTGAAGTGCAAGCAAAGGGGATTGGTGAAATGGAGCCACTGAAATTTGTAAGAAGAGATTATCTTCTTAATTAAAGATTTTCCTCCCGCTAAGTCCCTCAGCCAATCAGGACTCAAGTGCCAGAGAGAAAATGAACTGATCAAAAGAATGCCCCAGATCCCTCAAAAGACAAATGCACCAAGGAAAGGAATGGGGGGAGATAAAAGAGAGAAGGAGACAAAGCAAATCCCTCCAATCGTCACTGGATGCAGTCTCCACCATCCGCCTCCTTGCAGCATCTCCAAAGGCAACTTGGACAGTCTTATTGCAGATATTTGATCGTTTGCCTTGGAAGCCTCCAGTACAACCAGTACTTCTGTTAATGATTTTGTGTGGATAGGAGAAGCCATATATTAGTCTTTAGGAATGGAGGGATTGGAGCAGCTTTGGAAAGGGGTTCTTGAAAACTGCAGAGGAGCAATGGATGTTTACAACTCACCCCTCAAAAGGCAGGACAAGCAAGGAGTCAGTACCAAAAGACAGGCAACTGTCTCCTTTCTCTATGATTTTCCCATGGCTTTTTCATTCTGCTTTGGGAGTATATTCTGTAGGCAAGGATATCATCAACACAGTACAAACCTATGGTGCATCTAACTCAAAAGGTTCCTCTTTATACATTTTAATGGTATGCAGAGGGCCAAATCACATGAAATTATGTTCTGATGCATAATTAAACAGTAGAGACATAAGAATATAGCCTAAGCTAACATCAGGTGAATATGTCCTGTTTGAGTTAGCACAGAACTCAGTGAAAGTCTACTGACTCCCTTCTAAAAATACCATTCTACCCAAAAAAAAAAAAAAAAGCATGAAGAAGAAAAGATATAGAAATCAAAATGCATTTGTGATGGAGGCTATTGAAGAGGCCTGAAGAGATCTTCCTAGATTATCCCCATATTGCTGCCCTTGGAATTCATGTGGGATTTTCCACTCAGGCAATTCCACAGCTGCCATCAAATGTGAGGGTTTGTCTCAGGCAATCTCACCGCTGTGACTAAATGTGTGGTTTCTACCCTTTAACCCACCAACTATGAAGACATTCACAGTGCTCACTGCAAAGACCAAAAGGGAGAGCTTTCCCTGATCCCCACCTTTATGACACCAACTTTGGGGATAATCTAAATGCTCTCAAGGTACATATGAGGTGTTATGCAACTTCTATCCTCAAGGGATATCACCCTTCTGTATTCAGTGCTGTCACCACAGACTCCTTTTCTGAATCCAAGCTCTCAGACAGATTATATTTTTGGAGGCCAAAATTGTATAACAAATCCGTATTTACAAAAGTTAAGCATATCAAAGCAGAAAAAAGTTATTATATTTTAAACACTACAGTTTTTCTCACAGTCCTCTTGAGCTAACTCAGAAACTTATCAACCACTCAATTCAAACTGCCTACTCTCACTCCAACCCCACTCTAACTCAAACCCTGTTTTTTCTAACTGTGGACCTTTCTGCACTACACTGTTACAGTGCTATTGTTCCACTTTCAACACCCTGTGGAATCCTGGGGTTGCAGTTTAGGGAAGGGCATTTAGAATTCTCAGCCAGAGAGCTCTCTGGCCTCAGTAAACTACAAACCCCAGAATTCCACAGGATGTTGAAAGTGGAATAATAGCACTATCACTGTGTAGTGGATAAAGGCCCTGCACTCTTCTCAAAGTCAACATCCAACTGTCATTCAAATAACAGAATCATAGAGCTGGAAGAGACCCCAGGGGCCATCGAGTCCAACCCGCTTCACCAGCCTCATGCCAGTCTTCATAAACACTCCACCAAACAGTATTCACTTCAACACTCCCATTTTCTCTCCCCTCTCAACAGCTACTTACCTCATCATCTAATATACTATTAATAAATCAAACATCTTCAAATGCAGGCTTATGAAATCACAGTGCACCCTGTTCTGTACATAATAGGGTAGTGGTGGGGGAAATAGGGCAGATGAGGTTTCCCTATTTTTTACTCTCTCACAAGATGTATATGGTCAAGTAGCACTTTTGTTTTTCCCTGTGTTTTTCCCATGAATGATCTTTCCATTCTAGGTTAGTTGATATCAGAAAGGGCAAAACAAGACAAAAATGCAAGTGGCCATTCTGGTTTAGGAGAGTGTGCACTTTGGGATGTTAAACAGAGCAAGAGGAGATGCTACCTATTTAACAGGCAAACTGCTGTTGCTGGAGGCTTCCAGAACAAGAAAACCACC
Source organism: Ctenosaura bakeri (assembly GCA_948474755.1). Classification (NCBI taxonomy): domain Eukaryota; kingdom Metazoa; phylum Chordata; class Lepidosauria; order Squamata; family Iguanidae; genus Ctenosaura; species Ctenosaura bakeri. The sequence goes on along the minus strand of CAOLHI010004892.1, from coordinate 71,958 downwards.
AGGGGTGGTTCTCAGCCAGAAAAAGGGTGGAGGAGCTGAGATCAGCAAAACAACCTTGGGAGAGCTGTATGTGTCCACCACTGATGCAACAAAATTCTACAAGGCTATACAATTGGCTAATGTTATAAGCAAGGGGGGGGAAACTAGTCAGAAACAACATGCAAGAAGATATTCATTTCAACTGTATATTTACTTTCCTTTTCTTCCAAACATTTCTAGTAATTTGGGTGCAACTAATTGTTTCCTGGAGTAATTCAAAACGGTCTAAGTTATGACCTATAAAGCGTTAGGCAGCTCAGGTCCAGGTTATCTGAAACACTGTATTCCCTCATACAAACCTATCAGTGTTTTGAGCAATTCCAAAGAGCCTTTCTCTCTGTCCCCCAACCTTCAGCAGTTACACTTGGTGGGAACATAGAAAACAGCCCTTTCTATAAGGATGGCAAGACACCTTTAATGACTGCAGCATTAAATACCCACGAAGACTTGGTTGCACTGTTATTTGAAAGAGGAACAGATCCTGATGTTAAAAATGAGTTTGGCAAAGGTGCTTTGGAAATGGCTATAGGCTTGAACAGTTTCAGTAATAGGAAATAATAATAGCAAATAAAAAAAGGCAAGTGAGTAGTATGACTATTCATCTTTTTCCATCTTCCAGTACACAGCTATGTGAAGCAAGTAAATGAAATCCTAATCTTTCCTACCAGGAAGGTTAGACTGTGAAGACTGAATTCTGTTTCCTTTTTTCATGCTTGGTTGTTAAAACATTCTTGGTTAAGTGCTAGCTTTGATTTTCGAAAAAAGAAAAGAAAACAGCTGTTTCCATGGCTTCTCCCAGGCTCTAGAACTGCCTTCTAGAGGAGGGGGCTGTTAGATTAGCACCCTCCTTACTCCCTTGTCTCAGGCAGGTAGAAACTTTTCTTTTTCCACAGGCTGTGGAAGACTAATTGCTCAAGAGGAATGGACCTTGCATAATGTATTGAGTTTTCTATTTGCTGTTTTCCTCTTAATAGTTTATAACAGGTTTCATATTTTGATAGTGTAATCACATTTTTATCTTTTGTATATATTGTGAATGTTTATATTTATATTTATATATTTATATCTCATATATATATATATATATCTCATATATATATATATATATATATATAAAACATTTGCAGAAAAGAGATGATGATGATGATGATGACAAGGAGAGCAATCATGATACCTACAACTGTTGACTTCCAAGTGACTAAGATGCCTGTGGGTTCTTGCACATTCTATCTGTGTTTCTGTAGCTCTGCATTTCTGTATTAATTTATATGTCATATGTCCTAAATAGACAAATATATGCCATGTCAAAGTGCAGAACTGCGCAAGCAGAGATTCCAGGTCACCAGTGCTGATCTCATACCACACAGTCTGCCCCCTCACCCATGCCTCAGCAAAAGTCTTTGTCCCTCTGTGAAGTTTTTGATAAGGTCATGGGTTATTTATTTCTCAAATTCCAGCACAAATGAGAAAAATCCCAGCTTTCCCACAAGCTCTCTGCATGTGCTAGAGGACTCAGAGTAAGGGAGAAAGTGAGGCCTACACACACACACACACACACACACACACACACATACATGCATACACACACTATATAAAAGTCAAAGTTTATCCATGACTTTGTCTGTTTGTCTGCATCAGCCAGGGAAACGCCTCATATGATTGGCTGGCTGTGAAGATTCTATGGAATCCTGGAGTTGGCAGTTTAGGGAGGGGCCTTTAGAATTCTCAACCAGAGAACTCTTGGGCCTCAGGCCAGTTGCTAAGGAGATGAGGCCTAGCAGTAAGAAGAAGGGCAGTGTATTCCCTCAGAAACCAAGCCTCTGGTATGTTAACAACTCTGAATACAGATTGAATTGGGGAATATGGGGAAAAGTTACAGTACTAGAATAGGCTGGTTGCTATTGAGATGAGGCCTAGAAGCAAGGAGGAGGACAGTGTATTCCCTCAGGAACCCAACCTCTGTATGTTAACAACTTTGAATACAAATTGCATTGGGAAATATGGGGGGAAAGTTACAGGTACTGGAGAAGACAGTTTGGTGAGTTCTTAAGAAGAAAATAAAATCCCTGGCAATGCCAGGTAAATACACTCAATTTAAAATACAAAATCTTCCCCACTCCATTTTTTATGTTATTCTGTGGTGGCAAAGGCAACAAAGAGTCCTCTGCCACCATTGCATTCACTCCGTGTAGTCCTGTGGAGATTTCTTGGGTAGTGAAGCCCATCCTGTGGTAAACAGTGATATAAGCCACTCTTTACAACAGATGGAACTTTCCAAGGTCCCCTGGGACCAATTGCTGGATGTTTTGCCGATGAAGTCACTCATATCCATGCCAGTATGGGTGGCATGGTTCTTACAGGGTCAGAGATAGGGAGGATCAGTACGCACCATCTTTTATGTTGTTGTTTTTGTTGTTAAGGGCCTTCAATGGGCTGCAGGTCTATCACGGAGACCCTATCATAGAGTTTTCTTGCAAAAATATATTCAATGAAGGCAGTTGTGTAGGGATGGGGGAGTGGGAGGGGTGGTTCACTCTAGGTGGCAATATTTTGGGGGCATCCCAGTCCCCAGCCAAGCCCCCATGCACCCTAGCCACGCCCATGTGTCCTGGTCACAACCCCATGCACTGCAGCCTTGACCCACACACAATGGCCACACCCTTCGCACCTAGCCCTGCCCCCCTCCCCCCCCCCCTCCACACACTCCAAGCTCTGCCACTGAATGAAGGTTTGCTACTATACTTTCCTCCAAAGCTGAGATAATGTGACTTTTCCAAGGTGGGTTTTCATGCAACACTCAAATCACAACACTTTGCTGAGCCTAGGATACCCATCAACTTTTTCAGAATAAGGATATGAAGGAACTTCTTGAAAGACTAAGATCTACCACTTGTCCTCTAGATCCTTGGTCATTCTGACTTATAAAAGCAGATGGATATTTGGACCTTGGAAACAGTTCATGCCTTTCTTGAGTGATGAGGAGTTCCTTTATCACTTGGATAAAACAATGTTGAGGCTGCTGTTGAAGAAACTTAGTTGCCTCAGTAAGGGAATGGATGGAAGGAATGCAATTATTTGCTCTCCTCTGTTTTCAGTGGCATTTGATAACACTGACCATGGTCTCCTTCTACATTGCTTATATGGGGATATATGTTTCAGGTCTTTCAGAACAAAAGCAGAAAATATCTGTAGTTGGACTACATCTTCCATCATCCCTAGCAACCATAGCCAATGGGGAGAAATCATAGGAGTTGCAGTCCAACATTTGAAGAACCACATGTTCTCCATCATGTTCTGAAGGAATAGATCTTTTATAATACTGCAACAGAGCTCTTCTTCCTTGCTTGCCTGTGGGAGAAGTCAGGTAGCTAAGAAAGAGTCTTTTCTTCAAAGGCCCCACACCTTTGAAATGTGTTACCCCCATCAGGCTCCACAAGTGAAGGCCTTTAAGAAAGCACTGAAGGCCCATTGGGTTTTGAACTAAGGGGTGGTGGTGTTAGTTTATTTCATAGACTGGAAAAGTTTCTATTTAGGACTGTAACTACCAGAATCCCAGAATGATCAACGACCTTTCTGGCTAAAGAAAGAAAGACATTTGATTTGGATAAGTTGATGTGAACCTATCAAAGATTTACAAGATATGATAGTGGTGAGAGTATGATATACAAGATATGATAGTGGTGAGAGTATGAAGCAGGAAGAAACAAAGTCCCGTGCAGCTCTGCCACCCCAAAGGCAGTTGGAAAGGGAAGAAGAAGATGACGAAGAGCCAGCCAAGTTGGTACAGAGAGGCCACCAAGTCCTTTTGGGGAAGCACTGCTGAAAGTAAGGTCTTCATGAAGCAGCCTTGTTGTTGAAGTGGGTTAACAGGTCTCTGACTGCTCCCAGTTTTAGCAGAAATTAAAGAGATCCAGTTCATAAATTCAGCTCTTTTTGTTTTGTTGTCTTGTTTTGTTTTGCTTAACTAAACCATAAGCAGAAATAGTGAAATATCAAGCTATATAGCTCTGGGGCATATAATTGAATTAGTTGGGGGTGCCCTCTGGTGGCCCAGACTCTGATAGCAACAACCAAGGAGATGGGTGTTGAAAGTCAGGACACTCAAACATAAGTGATCCCATTATGATCCAGTGATGTTAGTCAAAGCCTCCTCTTGATCCAGTTTCTCTAGTGCAACTTGTTAGCCTTGACACCTGCTGAAAGCAAAGCTAATTAAACTAGGTCACATTTCTTATTTTAGGAAGCTATAAAACAGATTCACCGGGATACAAATCAAAACAAGCAACACAGAAAAAGCAACAAAATTCAAATAAATAAATAAATAAAACCATTAACCTGAACAAACACTAGTTCTCAGTTAACATGACAATACCAGCTAGGTGCACCTTTACTACTTATATATAATAAGATACAGTATTTTGTACCCTGGAGTATATAATTCATTTGTTAAACTCTGCAATATCAAGAAAGTGTTAGGATACACATCTTCAGATTTACAAAGTAAAAGTTAAACTCACATAAACAATAAAACAATTTAGACCTTGGCAAATGGGAAGAAGGAAAGGTGCAAGAGCAAATCAAAAAGCAAGAATGAGGAGGGAAACGAGGAAAAGAGGAGAGATGGTTTAGGGAAAATCAAGGCCATACCTTTATCCTCCCATACCAATCTAGGACACTATTCTCTCTACATAATAATTGATCTTAAGTATAATATATGGGGAGAAGGGCAGTGTCACACCACGCATATTTGACACCTGCTGTAGATCATTTTTTAACCACTCCTCCCAACAAAATCATTTTAAGTAATAAATATGTAATGAAACAAGTAATAATAGTGTCCAGAAAAGAAATGCAGACAATGAAATTCTCTTTTGTTGGACTTTGTATATACAGTCAGCCCCCCACATTTGTGAGTTTCACTTTCACGGTTTGATTATCCATGAATTATTTGCTGTCACCTTACCGTATGCCATTTTTAATAGGGACTGCAAGCTTTGTGAGACTGAGAAACTGTAAACAAGGCTTGTAAGTTCCCATTGAAAATGGTGTGGGGCAGCAGTGGAGGTGGCCGTAAGCCCCACCAGCCCCCCACTTCTGCCTTGAGAAGGAACCCTGAGGCCTCAAAGGAATCCGTGGTGGGTTGAATATGGTGATCAAACTTTTTTGTATGTTATAGTTTGGGAGGGCCTACAGTTATTCACAATTTTTCCACATTCATGGGGGTCCTGTGCCCCTAAATTTGCTTTATAGTATAGATAATATACTATATAATAATTTACTATATAATAATATATAATAATATTCTGCTTTATAGTATAAATAATATAATATAAATAATATAAATGAATAAGCAGAATATATACTCTGATTAAAAAAATCTAGTTCTAATTTTAAACAATTCTGCCCATATTTTCTTGCTTTCCATTTTTTGTGCTCCTTTGACAGTTATTCAATTCTTTTTGTAACTTTTCCCTTAGATATTTTTAACTTTTTTTATCCCTAACCTATCTGTAATAAAATTTCTCCTAATAACTGCCTTCATAGTAAGCCAAAGGAGGCCTATACAACAATTAGATCTACGTTAACAGTTTTTCATATGATTTTTTCCATTAACTGCTTATTCAAAAGCAAGTTTTTGTTCAGTCTCCAAGTTGTGTTTTTAGTTCTTTTTATTTCTAAGCCCCATCTTGCTATTATTGGTGAATGATCAGAACACAAAGCTTGGACAAAAAATATATTTTGAATTCTGCCATGATATTTGCTGATATTAGTAAGTGATCTATTCTAGAATGGCTGGTATGCTTGCCTGAGTAATATGTATAAATCCTTTTCTCCGTGCATGCACTAAATTATGCTTATATATGAGAAAAAGTATTTTATGACCCTCATTATCCCTTCTCTCTTGTCTCACTGAACTATCTAATTTCTTATCTATCATGCAATCAGTATCCTTCCAATAATAACAGGTCCCTCTGCACATTTATTCAGTTTTTTTTAACGTTTGTTCCATAGAGACTGCTTGATTTTTGTCACATGCATAATATTATCCAAAAGTTATAATTTTTCCCACTATTCTTCCTTTTATTATAATGAATCTCCCTTCTTTAACTTTCATAAGGTCTATTTTTTTCTATATTGCAAGTCTTGGAAATTAATATCACTGCCCTCCTAGATTGCCCATTCCATTCTGCTAAATTGGTCTTTAAATCTGATTATGGGGAAAAAAACTTCCTTTCTTCATATGAGTTTCTTGTACGAACCCAAAATATCAGGTCTCCATTTCTTTTATAAAAAAATATTTATATTCATTTTAGTTCAATGTCATTACTTCACTGTGAATGATGTGGATTATGTACGATGTCTTCTTGTTAATTTTTTATTATTACTACACAAAAAAAGAAAAAGACAGAAAAAGATTAAAGAATAAAAAAGAGATGACTTCCATTCCTTCTTTCAACAATATGTAACATTCATATTATCTCAAGCCTCCCTAAATAAAAGCCCAACAGTCCCTTTTTTCCCAGCCCTTTTCACTTTATCTCTCAATAGCCAATATTTTCCTTCTTCTCAAGGCTAACATATCCAGCATTAAAATATCAGGCCAATATGTTCTCTACTTCTATCAGATATATAAACCATGACATCATATTGAATTGTGGTAAGTATTCCATTTCCTCACTTTTAATAACAACCACTTATTAACAAATAGCATAATACCAAACCTTAGTAAACGTAACTATAATAAAGTATCTTATAACTGTATAATTTCCATTACATGTTTTTGTTTAAAATCAAATTTTATTGCAATCAATAATCTACAAGGTACACACAAATACAAAATGCCATTTAACACCAATCAAACCAGAATGTAATCATTAGAACTATTTCCTTCTCATAGATCTTATTGCTATTACATCTTGTAGCTTTAGTTGCAAGATTTCCAATAGTATCTCCATGAATTGTTCAAATATAGGACATCCCTCCAGAAATCTTAGTGGTGTGCCGGTCGACCTTTAAAGTGTATGCCTGTATTTCTAAAATTAATGAATGGGAGACACTTTTCAATAAAAGAGTCTTGGTTTATGTGTCTTGTTGTCCTTTTTATATTATCTAATAATTTCTCAAACAAACAAGTGTCCCATATGTGCTTCCATCATTTCTCCAATGTTATATTGCCTGTTTTCCAGGCAGAAGCTATTTCAAGTCAGATTGTCACTAGAAAAAAAATTATTAAATATTTGTGTTTCAATTTTTTGTTTTCCCTTTAAATATAAATATAGGAATAATAGGCCATGGTAAAACTTTATGTCTTGTTTAGTGATGATAGAAATTAGTTTTAACAAGTTTTGCCAAAGTTTGTTACTAGCTGGATAATATAGCCAAATATGAACATATGTACCAGTGTCATTACATCTCCTCCAGCATTTTGGGCTTAATGTTTTAATTATTGTGACATTCAGATTGAAGTACAGTACTGTTTATGTATGATTTTTAAAGCAATTTCTCTAGCTGTTGCAGATCATGATTTAAATGGAGGTAAGCTCCACATATTTATCCAACTCTCGTCTGATATCGTAATGTCTAAATCTACTTCCCAATTTACTTTAGCACTAGATTCAGTATAATATCTCTGCCTCAATAAGCATTTGTAAATTATAGAAATTTGTTCATTCAATTGCTATGTACATATTTGTTCAAACATTGTGAGAGAACTTGGTGTTTTCTTCTTAGCCACTAATCTAGGTGTAAATGTACACATTTGATATAGAGCAAACGAACTGTCATGGGTACTAATTTTGTTGCTAACTCCTCTTGTGTTTTACTTCTTCCATTGGTAAATAAATCCTGCATTGTATAAATTCCTCTTTTCTTCCATGTCTGAAAATAACCTAGTTTATCTGTGTTATAGAAAAAGAAAAGAAAGGGACAAATAGGAGAAGGTTCAGGTGATAGTACTTTTTTCCATTTGTTCCAGACAGCTAAGGAGATCTGCAGCCATGGATTGTCAATTTCTGCACTTCTCTTCTTCAGCTTATTGTCAAAAAAAAAAAAAAAATCAATTTATTGTGGAGTTGTTTTGAAGTTCAAGATCTGTCCATTTGTCAGCAGGATTTTGCGTGATGAGTTGGGCAACTTGCCCAATTCGGAAGGCTGCAAAATACAATTCAGGGTCCAGAATAGCTAGTTCTCCTTGTCACCCATCTTATATCTGTACATTTCACTTTTTCTGCCCAAGTGTAATACCTTACACTTCTCCTTGTTGAAATTCATTTAGCTAGTTTTGGCCCAACTCTCTAATCTCTTAAGATCATTTTGAATTCTGATCCTGTCATCTGGAGTGTTAGCTGCCCCTCCTAGTTTGGTATCATCTGCAAATTTGATAAGAATGGCCTCTATTCCTTCATCCAAATCATTGATAAAGATGTTGAATAGTACCGGGTCCAGGACAGAATCCTGTGGCACCCCACTAGTCACTTCTCGCCAAGATGAAGAGGAGCCATTGGTGAACACCCTTTGGGTTCAGTTGGTCAATCAATTACAAATCCATTTAACAGTAGTATTGTCTAGCTCACATTTTACTAGCTTGTTCACAAGAATCATGGGGGACTTTGTCAAAAGCCTTACTCAAGTCAAGATATGTTACATCCATAGCATTCCCTTCCTCTACCAAGCTAGTAACTCTATTTAAAAAAAAAGAAGGGGAGAGAGAGAGAGAAATCAGATTAGTCTGGCACAACTTGTTTTTGAGTAACCCATATTGACTTTTAGTGATTATGGCATCCCTTTCTAAGTGCTTACAGATTGTCTGTTTAATGACATGCTCAAGAATCTTTCCTGAGTGAGGCTGAGTGAGAGGTAAGCTGTGTGCTTGGTGATACTTTTTTCTCACACACACACACACACACACACACACAAGATACAGTGTAAAATTCCCCTCTTGGTCCAGTGTTTTCTGTTGAGGTTCACCAACTTCCAAGGCTGGCACCCAACTGTTGAATTTGTCTGGCTATTCTAACCACCTCACCAAGTGATTTTTTTTTCCTGGGTCTGTGTGGTTATAATGTTTTCAGTGTGGTAGACTTTACTCTGGTGGGCATTCACCCTTTATAATTCCTCAGAGTAGAAACCTCCCACCACTATTTCATTATCATAATCTTTCAGCTGAAATATCGGGCCTCTTCGCTCTTCTGGGGATCTTCTCAACTACAAAAAGTTCACATGAATATGTCCCTTCAGAACTTTTTTCCAAACACCCCTTTACATTATCCTCTTTTCTGAAGTCTGCTTTTTGTCCTTCCATTTGAAAATAGGGGTCACAAACTCTTTCCAAGTCTCAAGAGAGTTAGAAGGCTGGGCCATAGCTCTGTGAAAGCTTTATGAGTTCAGGTAGTACTTGTATGTGATGTTGTCTGTGAAATAGCTCAACATACATGACTTTTATGTTCTGTTAAACTAAGTTCCACTATTGCTGCTTTGATTTCATCATGGAACACAAAGTGATGGACTCCATGCTCTTTTGCAGTTGTTTGACTTCTTATTTAAAAATGCTCTCCCCTTATCTGTTGCAAGTGGTGATGTATTCGCCCTCCCCTGAAAATGAACTTGAAAGTTCTGTGCACTTCAGATCCTTTCTTATCTTTCAAAGCTACTGCCCAAGTGTATCTTGACAAAATATCCATTATTGTTTAAATATATTTAGGATCTCTGTCATATTTCTATAAGTGTTGCACACTCACCAGATCTGCCTGTCATTGAGCATCCACATCTGAAACAACCATTCTGCTACTTTTGTAATGAATTCTCACTGGTTTATGTAGGGTATATCCATCTGGATCTCCTATTATTTCATCTTTTAGACTTCTGTGCTTGGAACCTCCTCCAAAGAGTTTCCATCCCTCCCTAGACTGTAATTTATCTCGCTGGATTCTAATATATCTTTTCAAATAAATCATCCTGAGGAATCATATGACCCTGTGCATTAGCTCCAACAAAGACACTATGGCCATTTCTACACTAGACTGTTATAGTGCTATTATTCCACTTTGAACATCCTATGGAATCCTGGGGTTTGCAGTTTAGAGAGGGGCAAACCCCAGGATTCCATAGGCTGTTGAAAGTGGAATAAAAGCACTATAACAGTCTAGTGCGGAAATGGCCTATGTTACAAACTCAATATTTTATTGATCTTTTAGAACAAATTCTCCTTTTCTTCTATTCTTTTTTCTTTCAAAATTTGCTACATTTTACAAATGCAGGTAAGCCAACATTTGAATCCTCAGAATCCCCAGTAATTATGTCTTGTGCATGTGAATCCTCAATTATAACATGCACGTTTTCTTTATCCTTTTGTCATAAAAACAAAAGAAAAAATATCAGCAGTCTTATCATTATATACCATATCTCTGTAAAAATGTGCATACACACATGCATGCACAGACACACATGCACACACATTATTCCCATCCTCAATTCTTATCTTGATATTTACCATGGTGATTGGTGGCGTATCTTCAGAAACTGGTTCTGCTTCACTGTTTACCAGGGCCATTGGCTCATACAATTCTTTCCCATCCTCGCTATTTGTGTTGTCCCCCTTGTATCCATCATTTGAGGACACAGTTTCTGAACAGTCAAGGTAATCAAACCAACTGCCAGACAGCCAGTTTTCAATATGGAGTTTAATATCAGTAGAACTGTAGAACTTCCTTTTGATCCCCATCTTTGTGGTTGTTTCATCCCTTTTGTGCAGGTTTTCAACCATTGCCTCAAACCCTTTCCCCGATCTCTTTGTTCCTCTTCACTCACATGCTGGCACAGAGGAATTCTGGGGGGCAGACTGTATGCATTCTTCTTTTGCTGTAGCAAGGTCATTCCCAAGTTCCAGGGGTCTTATGGGTGTCACATCTGTGCAGTTCTCCATGTTGGCTGAGAAAAAGTGGGATTGAGGCATCAGTTAGGATGGAACCAAGACCCTGAGCATCCTTACTCATATACCTGCACTGTCAGGGTGTGTTCTCAAATTCCAACCACTCATCGGATGGAACGGAGAATGGAGGGAATTGGACCAATCAGTGGCATCCAAAAATGGTACCACTCTGGAAAACTTATCAGGGGAGGAGTTCCATCCCTCCTTGCTGCCCCTGCATCTCAGAGCTGTGAAACTCAGATACAAAGCAAGCTGAAGAGTGAAGGACCTCCCCCACACAAATTCTACATGCTTCTGCCCACCTGGAAACCTCCACTGGGAATGCTGAGACCAGTTCAGAGAACCCCACCTTGAAAAACAAATTTGTGCAACAAAGATTGCCACCACTTGTCACACTAAAAACACCACCACCAGTGAAGCTCCAACAGATTTGGAACCTGTTCCTAGTAATCCCAGGTCCTAAGACAAGAGGGGCCACACTCTTCCCCCGAACCAAGTTTTGCATGATAAATATGGCTGCCCTCTGGGGGGGGAATTTGGGGTTCAGGAAGGTGGCTCTAAGAGGTCCCACAGATTCATGAGGGGTCCTCGGAGAGCTCACAGAATCCTCAGAACCTAGGGAAGACCAGGAGAGGTGCCCCAAGGGGACCCCCAAAATCTCTCAAGGGGTATCCCAAAACCGGCAAAGTGGGACTAAAATGGTACCCCCAAAATGGAGTAGATGGGGGTCACCTGTCATTTTTACTTTGATGAGAAATATGTACCCTATACTATTCACAAGTGACACAAGTGACAAGCTGACACAGAAATATTACTAACAGGACTCAAACCAATACATGCCATAGCATAGATATACCTGGCATAGATATCCAACATGTAATAGGAACATCATAAAGTAAAGTGTTGAGGATTTGTTTCTCATGAAAATGGAACACAATGGGTTTGGGAGGAAAATAAAGATAACTTCTTGTGGATTTCCCCTGCTATTTTATGCGATAAGCTGGTTGCTCCAAATAGATTACAGAGGATTGTGGGGTGCTTTACTTGTTCCACCTCTACCTATACCACATGTGGGAACTTTACTTATCCCACTGTCTCACTTCTACCAAATATGAGGTCTTGTGAAAATATTTTATTCCCCCTTGCTGTCACTGCTTGTGCAACTCATCTAATTCTCCTCATGATCCCTGTGTGGGAGATTTTATCCCTTTCATCCCACCACAGGACTCCACCTGTGAGAGACACAATAGGTTTGTTCAGGCTACTGCCTTGTCCTGTGACATTTTCTTTTGCAATTCTGCATGTAGATCTCTTTACCTACACCCACCAATGGTCACCAAGGTTAATCACACCAGCTGAACAATCACTGTCTACAGAGACACTTTGTGTCTGACTTAGGCCCTTTTCTCACGGGGTGCAGAAATCGTGCCGCTACGATCCAGGCGGGTTTTCCCTTAATCCCCGCTAACACGGACTGAAATTTTAGGAGCATTCTCACGGCTCCATAGGGAATAGGCTTAGGCAGCATCAATGCATTCACACAATATTACCATGGCCACTCCCGTAGGTGTCCTTTCCCCGCCCTGTCTGGCAGTGATTGGCTGTGCTCAATTTTTAAAAGAAACACTCTGAGCGTCATCACAGACATCAGTACGCACACGCGTCCCCTTACATCCTCCGACTTCTGCTGGCCATGCCTAAATCCCTCCCTCTCTTGATCCCCCGCACGAATCAGTACGCACCGTCGCTTTTTCACGAAACGACGAGCGCAGATTGGAGGGGAAAAAACACATTTCTTCCGGTTTTTTAAAAGTGCGCGCGAATGCTGGATGGTGGCTTCCCCGCGCGGATTGAGGTGAGAATCAAAAAAATTAAATGCGACCCGGTTCTCTCTAAGGTGAAAAAGGCCCCTGTTCGAGGTCGACCTGGGAAGATTTAATTACCCCGTGAGAAAAGGGCCTTATACTATAGTAGCATCCCAAGAGTCATGTGTATATATTACAAAATACTTATTAAAAGATTGATGTGACAAAGCATATGCTTACAAAGTTCAATGGCTTAGTTCTTACTGTTACTCATCTGTCATTGTAACCTGTATCAGTGGTTCTTAACCTTTTCTTTACCGAGGACCCCCTGTAAATTTAATTTGTTGCCAGGGCCCCCCAAGACTCAATTCAAGGTTTAAATATTTAAATATAGATTTAAATTTTCAAATATTTATTTATGAAAGGCTTCTGGAAACTAGGATTTGTATCCCCAGTCAGACACTGGGTGACCTTCAGCAAGTCGCATTCTCAGAGGAAGGCGATGGCGAACCCCCTCTGAATAAATCTTGTCAAAAAAATCTTGTGATAGGTTCTCTTTAGGGTTGCCAAAGGTCAGAAGTGACTTGAAGGCACACAACAACAAAGTGCCACTGACAGAGGGAGGTTCTTCCTAGCCGTCATGTCTCTCACCTTTGAAAACTGACTTATGGAGACCCTAAGGTGACCCTATAATGGAGATTTTCTTGGCAAGATTTGTTGCCTTTGCATTTCTCTGAGAATGAGAGAATGAGACTTGCCTGAAGTTACCCAATGGGTTTCCATACTGAGTGGGGATTCAAAACCTGGTTTCCAGAGTCATGGTTTTGGCTTATGCACACACTTGTCACCATGTCCCTTTTGTTAGGGATGTGGCAGCAGAGGGTGTGCATGCTGAAACTGCTCCCTTGTTTGCAAACAAGGGGAGCAGTTTGGATGCAGGCACACACTTGCCACCATGTCCTTTGTGCCCGCCCCCCGCTGCCACATCCCTGATGAAAGGGACGTGGTGGCAGGTGTATGTGCATGCCCAACTACTCTCTCATTTGCAAACAAGGGAGCAGTTTTGGCGCCCACACACTCTCTGCTGCTGGGTCCCTGTTGCTGCCACTGCTGTTGGTGTCCCAGGCATTAACCTCTCATGTAAGCAAAATAATGTGCAATAGTTTGCTATAAAAATTTGACCATGTATGGTGTGAGAAAAGGCAGATATCCAAGCTGGGCTCAGAAAAGAAATAGGGACTAGGGATCACATAGCAAACATTACTGGATGATGGAACACATCAAAAGAATTTCAGAAGAAAATCAACTTGTGCATTATAGATTAGAACAAAGCTACTGACTCTGTAGATCATGAGAAATTATGGCTCACTGTAAAAGAAATGGGAGTGCTCTATATGTGATTATCCTGATGTGTAACCTATACTCTGGACCAGATGCCACTGTCAGAACAGAGTATGGAGAAACAGAATAGTTTCCCATGACAAGAGGGGGGTGAGACCCAGCTATGTTTAATCACCCTATCTATTTAATTTGTATCAGAATGTATCATATGGAAAGCATGATTAGACCCAGATGAAGGGGGCATGAAAATTGGGAGAAGGAAAATTAACATTTTAAGATATGCAAATGACATGTCACCTTGCAGAAAATAGCAAAGACTTGAAATGATTACTGAGGAAAGTTAGAGAAGGAAGCACAAAACAGGATTACAATCCAATGTTACGACAAAAATAATAACCACTAATGATTTGCATAACTTTAAAGTGGGTCACAAAGAGATTGAAATAGTTAAAGGTTTCCTAAATATTGGATAATAATGAATGAAAATGGAGACTATAATCAAGAAATCAGAAAAATACTAAGGCCCTTTCCGCACTGAGGCTTCTAGCGCAAGCGGGGGAGGCCGGCAAGCGCAAGAAGGCTCATCCGGGAGGCTGCCGCTTCCCCCTCCTTCCTTCCGCAGGCGAAGGAACCAGCGGGGAAGCGGCATCGAAGGAGGCTTGCCGCGCAAGCCGCCCTCCCCCCGTGCGAAGCGGGAGACCTCGCGCCAGATTCCCACCCCGCGCGCGCGAAGCGGGCATCGTCGCGTCCCCCCCGCGCGCGCGCGCAAAGCGGGCGGCGCGTCCGTCGCGCTACCTCCCCACCCCGCTCCTTCCTTCCGCAGGTGCAGAGGGAAGGAAGCACGACCCGGCCGGCTCCCGGAGGCTCCGCACGAAAGGTAAGTGCGGGTGGGCTCCGGGAGCGTTGCGCGAGCGCGGGGTGATTTTCGCTTGTACGCGAAAATCAAAAAACCCGCGCTTGCGCCGCTTCAGCCCCGTGAGCCAGGTGGAAGTGGGAGTGCGTTGTGTGGAGCGATGCTCCCACTCCCGTGAGGCTCACGGGGCTATCGCGCGTGCAAAGGCCCGTGCGAAAAGGGCCTAAGACTTGGATGGGGAGCTATAATGGACTTGGTAAGATCTGCAAGTGTAAAGACATACAGGTACATCTAGCATATTGTGTTACTGGGCATTACTTCTTTGATAGAAAATCTGTAGACGTTAAAATAACGTGGAATGAATAGGGATGTTTATTTACTTATTTATTTAATTCATTTCTACCCTTTTTTTCTCCCAACAATGAGACTCAAACAGTATTTAAAACAGCACGAATTATAAACAATACAGAAGCACTAATAAAAGTATAAATATAAAATTTAAAAGCAATTAAACAAAAGTTAAATTATCAAACATTAAAAATATTAAAATTCGTTTTAAAAAAATACATACCAACCTTAAAAACAGCATTAAAAACCCATTGCTAGGCAGTCTATAAAGCTTGGGAAAATAAAAATATTTTGACCTGCCAAAGGAAGGAGAGCAAGGACAGGGCCGTCTTGGCCTCCCTCTAGGGAGGGAGTTCCAAAGTCTAGGAACAGCCACCCAATAAGCCTCAGAAGTTGGTAGGAGGGAGAGAAGAGTGTTTCCAGATTATCTTAGAGCTCTAATGGCTCATAAGGGGAGAAATAACCTGAACTCAAATTACATAGGGCCTTTATAGGTCAAAACCAGGACTTTCAATTGTGCCCAGAAATGGGCCAGTAGCCAATGGAGTTCTTGCAACAGGAGAGTTGTACATTTCCTATAGCCAGGCCCAGTTAACAATCTAGCTGTGGTTCTTTGGGACAACTGAAGTTTCTGAGCACTCTTCAAAGGCAGCCCCAGATACAGCTCATTACAGAAATCCAAACAGGGTACAACCAAGGCATGTGCCACTGTGGCCAGATCCAACTTCTTTACAATAGGTGTAGGTGGCACGCTAGCTTTAACTGTGCATAAGCACACTGGTCATTCCTGAAACCTGGGCCTTGAGACTAAAGCTAAATCCAGGAATACTCTCAAACTGCAAATCTATGTTTTCAGTGGGGTGTAACCCTGTCAAACACAGGATGAATCCCTATTCCCAGCTCTATCATTAGACAGACCAGGAACACCTCTATTTTGTCTGGATTAAGCTTTAATTTGTTTGCCCTCATCCAATCCATTATAGCTGCCAGGCATCAATTTAACACAGGAACAGCTTCCTTGGAATTAGGTGGAAAGGAATAAAAGAGCTGGGTACCATCAGCTTACTGGTGACACCTGACCCCAAAACTCTGGACAAACTCACCCATAGGTTTCATGTAGATGTTAAATAGCATGGGGGACAGGACTGAACTCTGAGGGATGGCACAGACCAATGGTTAGAAGTTGAGCAGGAATCCCCCAGCACCACCCTCTGAGAGTGCCCCTCCAAGAAAGAATGGAGCCACAGGAGCTCCAAGTCCTATCCCAAAGAGGTGATTTAGAATGATACCATGATTAATGGTATCAAAAGCACTGATTGGCCCACCAGAATGAACAAGGACGTATTCCCCCTGTACAGTTCCTTGCATAAGTCACCCACCAAAGCAACAAAAGCTTTCTCCATCCTGTAATTAGGCCTGAAATCAGACTGAAATGGACCTAGACAATCTGCCTCATCCAGGAATCCCTGCAGCAGTAAAGCCTCACATCCTCTAGTACTTTGCCCAAAAATGGGACGTTGGAGACTGGCCTATATTCATCCTGTATAGCAGGATGTAAGGAACATTTTTTCAGAAGAGGTCTTAACATCACCTCTTCAAGGCATGTTGGGCCCCTGCTTTGCTGCTAAGAGGCATTACAGGCTTCCCTCACCCACTCAGTCAATCCTGCTCTGTCCTGTTTAACTAGCCAGGAAGGGCAAGGGTCTAGTACACACATGTTAACTCTCACCACTCCAAAGATCCAGTCCACATCCTCAAGCTGCACAAATTGAAAATTGTCCATCAGAACTGGACAAGCAGGGGCTGAGGTTACATCCATTAGAATTGTATCAACTCTCATGTCTAAATCAGATCCAAACAATTTTATCTGTGAAATAGTAGAGATGGATTCCTACACAACAAACAAGAAGAGAAATTCAACATGTTGCAGTAAACTTTGCGTCCAAAACTATCAATACATGCACATAAAATGAAACAACCAACTCAGGTAAGGCCTGCATAAGAAAAAAAAATTGAATCTTCAGGATATCGCTTGAAAGCTTTTTCCACAATGCACTGAGCAGTGGTTTTTTTCTTTCATTAGCCTCCACTTCTTATTTCCATTTTTGAAACATCTGCGTTTCTTTAACCGGTGAAAAAGACTTGTCTGCTTTCTCCTTTTCTCTCTGTCTTGGTGTTCAGTAGACTCTGTCAGGGATTCTGGAGACAGTTGCTGTTTACCTTGCCTGTTGTAGGCAGGCACACACAGCTGCAGTAGAATCAGCCACAGCAGAATCCCATTATTACCCGGCTCAAACTTTTCTTGCATTGTTTACTGCAGCTGCAACCAAACACTAAAAGTCTATGTTTCTCCAACCCTCCTTTGCCATCATGCAAATGCTAATGCTAATAAAAACACCAAGCTAGACAGAGGACAAGGAAGAAAAAAGAACAGCTGGGAGGATATTAAAAGATTTTGTTAGAAGGAGCTTCTGTGTCAGAGGCTTTAGTAACTGGGGTGTGCCTGTATTATTAAATACTTGGAGTCAAAGACTCTGAGAAACAATGAAATAAAAAATGGCATATTGGACTGGGTAGGTATTTAGCTACACCACTAGAAAGTGGCAACCTGCTGCACCAGAATACCCTGGCATTTTACACTATTTCAACATTATATTGTCTTTGGTTGCTACTACCACTAAGGACCACCAGAGGGCACCCTTGACACATTCAACGATATCCCCCCCCCTCCAGTGTTTGATGATTCAGTATTTATTCAATTCTTTTTGTTATATTCTAAAAACTGGAAGGGTTGGCTTTAAGAACCGGATCTCTTTAATTTCTGCTAAAATTGGTGGCAATCAGAGACTTCAAAAGCAGGCCGCTTCATAAAGATGCTATTCTTAACACTGTTTCCCCCAACTGGTTTAGTGGCCTCTGTGTACTGCTTTTGTTGCCATCCGGTCTTCCCAGATGCCAGAACTGCACAAAGCTTTGTGTCTCCCTGTTTCGTACTCCCTGTTTCATACTTTTTCTGACTCTCCCAAAAAGCAAAGGAACCTCCTCTCATATGGTATTTTTCTTTTTTCTCACGTTCTGTCCCACTCTTCCCCAAAGAGATTAGGGCAGTGCAGAGCCTGGAAATAGCTTGTTGTTGTTTTAAAAAAATCATTCCTTGTCCCTGTTTAGTTTTGTTTTTAGATAAAAGTCATGATTTATATTGATAAATCAATATGTTAACTGTCTGAGCAATAATTAATGTTTCATGTTAGTTTGTTTCTTTTGTGGGCAGAAGTCATTTGAAATCATTTTAATACCTTTTTTAAGGGTCAAACATACTATCAATGTATTATTAATCATTAATACAGCATATTAATATTTCTAATACTTCATTGTTGTGGTGGTGGCAGTAGTTGTTGTGTGCCTTCAGGTCATTTCCAGCTTATGGTGAGTGTAAGGCAATCCTAGCATGGGGTTTTCTTGGCAAGATTTGCTCAGAGGAGAGTTGTCTTTGCCTTCCTCTGAGGCTGAGAGAGTGTGACTTTTCTAAGGTCACCCAGCGAGTTTCCATGGCTGAGCAGGGATTCAAACCCACTCTCCAGAGTTATAGCCAATGCTCAGACCACTACACTATGCTGGCTTACAGCAATAGTACACTTCCAATTTTCTTTTTAAAAAAGTGATGGCTGAGATTTGACATCAGGACTCATACTGTAAAGTTGTGATAATCTCCCCTCTCCTTTCCTGGAGGACTCCCCTTCCTCTGGAGTCTCCTATTCATAGCCACGTCAGGTTTTGGGGACTTTCACAAGCCAAATTGCACCCCTGCTCTAGACAAACTTTCATATGTAGGAGACTGAAGTGCTGGAGAGAACAGAAATGGAAAAAAAAAATTCAGGTAAGTAAAACAGCTGCTGTAAAACAAAAAGGCCCAACCAAAAGTTAGGTAGCTCAAGCAAGGCTCAGCTGTATCAGCTGCCAGGATGGATTAGTTCAGGTCAAAAATGTTATTTGCTGACAAGCTGCTGCTTGCAGTTCAGAGATTCATCATGTGGGAGTGGCCAGCTACATATAGCATGCATACATACACACACATACCGCACAATTCCCTGAGTGGTGGGGGTGCATGCTTCATAATGTGACAGATGAGTAACTAGTTCCTGATGGCACAATATAAATGTAATTATGGGGTTGACTGTTCACACAGAGCAAGGGATCTGACTCTTGCAAAAAAAGCGTGAGAAGATGACACTGGGTTCAACATAGGCTATTCAGAATGGGAAAGCATTTGCATTAAACATGTCCAGAGGAGGGCAACCAAAATGGTGAAGGATCTGGAAGCCATGCCATATGAGGAGCAGTTTAGGGAGCTGGGTATGTTTAGTTTGCAGAAGAGAAGGTTAAGAGGGTTATTTAAACATGATAAAAGGTTATTTAAACATGATAGCCGTGTTTAAACATGATAGCCATGTTTAAATATTTGAAAAGATGTCATATTGAAGAGAGAGCAGGCTTGTTTTCTGCTGATCCAGAGACTAGGACGAGGAGCAATGGATTCAAGCTGCAGGAAAGGAGATTCCACTTGAACTTCAGGAAGAACTTCCTGACAGTCAGAGCTGTCAGTCAGTGGAATATGCTGCCTCTGAGTGTGGTGGAGTCTCCATCTTTGGAGGTTTTGAAACAGAGGCTGAATGGCCATCTGTCGGGAGTGCTTTGATGTGTGTTCCTGCATAGCAGGGGTTGGACTGGATGGCCCCTGGGGTCTCTTCCAACTCTATGATTCTAAACATCTGATAGAATAATTAAACCAGGGGACAAATATGGAGCACTACTGTTACTTAGGGGTGCAGCTATGAAGGGAGATGAAGGTACTTCCTCCAATTAAAAATCCCCCCCTCCATGAAACATTCCTGCCATCTCCAACTTTCTAGCATTGCAGAGAGTGAGATATGGAAAATCATTCACTCCTACAAGTCTTACATTTGCTGTGTTGCATTTCCGTGCTAACTTTGCCTGCGCGCCTTCTCTGGATGCCTAAATTGTGTTTCTAAATGCTCAGCTGAAATTTAAGTTACTGCAGTGTCAGGAAAATTTCATTGGGAAGGACAGAATTCTCATTGGTGGAGACAATGCCTTCATTTTGCCCTCTTTGTAGCTACACCCTGATGGCACTGACTAGAGATGACTATGAAAAAGACTGCACATGAAAAATATCGTAATAAACAATGTGAAGGTATATTTTCCCCTTTATTTGCTTTCTCCTCTTTGCCCTGATCTCCAAGTGGTGGTTGGCTAAGACTGTACTGTGCAGGTAATGAGATAAGGGAATCAATTCATGCATGGAGCTGTAACAGTGAGAAATGTGAGCCTACATTTTACCTGAAGTATGATCAGGTTACAATACGGATATACTGGGAGTACAGGGCTTTATGCCATCTACTCAGCAGGCTTAGCATTGGAACCTATTTTCTGTGTCATGTTCCAAAATAGGTTAATAATAAAAGTACCTCTGAGAACATACAGCATATTTCTCTTCCCTATCTGAACAGCCACATGCTAGCCTTACATATCTGTGATTAGGAGGAACAAAATGCTTGCAAAGTGAAAGTATTCAACTTCCAAGGCAGCACTTCTCTCCTTTCGCGGTGTGCATCTGGAAATCAATGCTGCAAAAGCACAAGCATGCATCCCTTTGTGTTGCAACAGCAGTCATCTCTGTGACAAAATGAGAGCGCATGAATGAGGTAGGCTGGGCTGACCTGCTGGTCTGCTCTAAAGAGGTTACTATCGGTCACAGGTTACGGTCTGAATTCATAACAGCCTACAGCTCCTGACTGCGATGCGGCCAATCAGGAGGCTGGCTTCCTTGTCTGACTCTGTCTCTACCAATGGGCATTAAGGCCTCTGTTTCACTGAATTACTCACAGCTGCCTGTTCTCAGCCACGGGTTAGCCTTTCCCTAGCCTTGAACAGAAAGATTTAAGGCTACTCCTGACTATGTTAGAACAGTAGGGCAGCAATAACAACAAAATGATGGCAAGATGGGGCATGTTTGGGGTGGAGGGAGAGAGCGAGAAGGCACGGGTGGTAACTACTCTTTGAAAACCTGTATTTTTCCGGTCTCTCTCCAATAACGCAGCCAGGAGGTCCTCTGATCCTCCGGGGGGGCTGCAGTAAACTGCATGAGAACTTGTTGGGAAGCAATATCATTTTGGTTTAGTGAAGGAAGTGGGGAAAGAGGGCAGGAGCTGAGGGCAGAGTGTTTAAATGTCATCACAGCTGGTATGAAAAACACAGAGGATATGGTTAAGGAGGCCACCCTATGCTTCTTGTGTTACCAGACTGCTCCTTACTGGAGAATGCCACTACTTCATAAATGCCATGGGGGGGGCTCTTTTTTCCCACAGGGCACACCTTCCATTTTTGAAATGTTCACTTGGCAATTGAATGTGGAAGAGGTGAGAGTGCTACCTGATATATGAAATGTTTGCTATCGCTGTGGGCCATTGATGGGGAACTTATTTTGGCTTGAAGGTCCAATGAATTCCAGATAAGAGGTGCTTCATTATGACTGTTGGTGCCTTTCCCAAGTGGCAATGTTGGTTTTTTCTATAGCCATTTGTCACATATGTCCAATAGATGCACTACTCTTATGAATTTCTACAACACAGATGGGAACATGTGGCCCTCCAGATGTTGTGGCACTGCAACTCCCAGCATTCCTCATCCTTGGCGATGCCACCTAAAGTTGATGAGAGTTGTAGCACAACATCTTGGGGGCAAATTTTCCCCAATCCCTCCTGTCATTTCAACGGATTGAGCACCAAACTTGGGTTGAAATCTAAAGTATAAGTACTGAGTGGATTGAGGGAGTTTAGAAGTTTCAGGTCTCAGTTCATCATCTGGGAAATTCAAATAATTTTATTCCATATCAGCATTAAAAGCTGAGTATTAAATATTCAACTTAATAAAACTTCATAAATATAGAACTTAATAAGAACTTGGTATAAATGTTGTACTGAGTATCAACATTAAAAGCTGAGTATTGAAAGATCTAGTTCTATAAATAGTAGGACAGACACAATCCTGTTGTCCAGGACTTTGGAAGTAAATGACAATAAGGAAAAAGCATTTTCTGTGTCTGAGAGCATTATGTCATAAGGGACTTTGGATATGTTGGGAAAGTTCATTGTCCCTGCAATTCTTGCAGTGCAACTGTCTGAATTGCATCTGTGGATTAAGGTGATTGATTTTGAAATTATTAAATTCATAAATTCAAGTCATGAAACACTTTTGATTTTTAATGTGGAAGGTTTTAGGTAAGAGGAATGTAATGTAATAGAACAGACTGTGCAGCATCTGATCATGAATAGTCTTCCGAGGGCTTTGCTACAATGTGATTTGGCTCCATTTTTTTCTTTTCTTTTTCTCGATCTTTGTGCAGTCCAGTGTTAGGCAGGGATTCTGATTTCTTTTCTAAATACAGAAGTGGTTTTGAATGCTAAAAATAAGCAAAATATGTTTCCTTCAAAGAGTTGCCTGCATTATTCCATACAGATGAGCCTATTTATTTATATAATAAATCAATAAACAATGCATAGTATGACAGCAAGTGTGGTGTACGGAAAATGCAAGATCTATGTTAATTCTGCCTTTTCATATAGTTCTAGTATGCTGGATTACTACAACAGACTGGAAGAAAATTGGCCAGCCACACACCCACACACAGAGGCAGGGAGGGAGGGAGGAATCAGAAGCAAAATGATATGAAGTAGTTAGTTGTAAATCATTGTTAATAGTGTGTGGTGTGTACTTAGCATATATCTAATGGGAACATTGGGTTGTTTTGTTTACAGCCTGAACAATTTAGAAGATAAGGAAGCAAACCTTTAAAATGAAGGCAGAATTTTGAATTTAGGTAACAGTTTAGAAACAGAAGCATTGTATGTGAGGCCCAAGGAGTTTTGTCTGGGTGAGTGATGTTCTGTAGATGTATTCCAGTGCTTCAGTCTTCAGAGATTTATGTAATGTCTATAGGGCCCTTTTCATTTTCTGTTGGAGTCCCCCCCAAGGCAGTGGCAGAAGAGAAAAAGAGGTGAATGTGGCTTGATCTGTGCCTATGTTGTGGGAGATGGGAGGCATAGCATTGCCAACTGCCTCACAAAATATCTGGAAGCACCCCCTGCCCATCCTAGCAGTGAGACTCTGAAGGGAAAAGGGCCCAAGAAGTCATCAAAATCAGCGTGAGGAAGTGCTGCCATGGCGGATGCCCAACCAAAAATGGATCTCCTGTGGGGAGGTAAGTCCTTTGACAATTCCAAGAAAAGAGCTCTCAGGAAATGAGAAGAGCCTATTCTGAATGGTGCCAAATGGCAGCCTGTAAGCAAAAGGAGCCCTGAGAAAGTGGTGAGTGGATGTGTTTGGCTGAAAGACCAGGAAGGAGGAGGTTGCATGGACATCATAGGAATGTTGGACTCAGAGTGCACCAATGTCTTGCTCAAACTAATGTTACTGAAAGTTTCTAGTCCGGGCCTGTGGTCTATTAGATATCATTTGATATCAAGAAATTGGTCATCCCAAACCGTTCCTTTCCACATGCTTGTGAGGCCCCAGGACAAGCACGCACACGAACACAGCCGAAAATAGCTGAACAATACAAGATAAAATCCAGGCAGGTGAGTAATTGCCAGAATGCCACTTCAGGAAACCTCCAGGCAAATACGCTTTAAAATCACATTATGTATGCATGCAGCGTACAAAAGACTCCCTGTCCCAAGCAGGCAGCTTGATGAGCTGAATATCCAACTATGAAGCACCCCCGTTGCATACTGTCTGCGCTATTGACAACGCTGTCATAATTCAATCATGCTAAATACTGACCTTTCGGAGGCTTTGTCTCCAGCCCGAAACCCATTGTTTTCCCCAGGAACAGACTAGCCTACAGGCACATTTTCCCCTATAAGACCCCCTGATTTTGAGTGCTTCTTCGGATCGCTCATGGCTTCCATCCCACCTTGCTGCCGCTCTGTTTCCCAGGCCTTCCCCTCAGCTTCCACGTGCTAGAATCTCCGCTTCAACTGATTTTCTTCTGTCTACCCAGGCTACAGGATCAGGTGTAGTATTTCCCCTGAAAAATCCCTCTCAAAACCCTCTATCAAACTCCTACCTTTCTTTCATTAGGTCTGTGTTAGTGATTGCATACATACGTACTGACTGTATTTCAAAATAAAGAAAAACAATTATTATTTACTTCTGCTTGATTATTAACTCGGCCTGGCCCTGTAAACATTGGGTCCAAGATTTCACTAGGTTGGCCTGGCTCTTGCATTGTTATAGCTTTTGCTCTTGCTAATTCCCATTCCCCATTATTTTGAGCACATTGAGGTGTCCCTCACGGGACCCCAGAAATCAGGGTAGCACTAAACTGGCTGAGGCATCCCGAACTCCAGACTGATTGGATAACTGAAGAAGTGAAGTTCCCAAGCCCCAAATGCCACTCTGACCACCTAGAGGTGGTGGCACAGCCCCAGAGGAAAAAGGGGGAGACAGTGAAGTGAGGCGACAGCAGGACTAATAGCCTGTGGGGTGATCCCTGGGCCAGGGGACCCAAGCACCTGCTGAGTACATACAAAAGGGTCTTAATGCCATATGCACCTCTGATAAATATCCCTTGCCCTTGATGAAAGATATGCTGACTCACCTAACTGACGAGAAGGATTTACTATGTTGGATTTGAGAGAAGCATACTTTTGAGTATGGATTGAGGAAGGAGGTGAGTGGAAAAGAACAGGTTGCTTACCTGTAACTGTAGTTCTTCGAGTGGTCATCTGTGCCTCATACAATAGGAGCTTTCGCGCCTGCGCGGTAGCGTTCGGAAGATTCTAGAGCTCGCTGGCTTGGCGGGGAGCCCCTTCCCCACGGTCGTACTGCGCATGCTCCTCCCGCGGAGCAACGGTCTCTCTTCAGTTCTGGCCCGCCAAAGAACATGGGACCTGAAAGAGAGGGGAAGGCAGGGCAGGTGTGTATGAGGCACAGATGACCACTCGAAGAACTACAGTTACAGGTAAGCAACCTGTTCTTCTTCTTCGTGGTCTCTGTACCTCATACAATAGGAGACTGTATAGCTCACCTGTAGGATGGTGGGTCAGGTCCCAGACCCTAGAGGACAGAGGCCAGCACAGCACGACCAAACCGGGCATCTTGCCTGGAGCGGCAGTCAAGCCTGTAGTGGCGGATGAAAGTCGACGGCTGAGTCCAGGTCGCCACACGGCACAGCTCCGGTAGGTCAACCCCTCACAGGAGGGCCGCAGACGTGGACACGGCCCTGGTGGAGTGGGCCCGAAGCAGGTCCGGCGGAGGCTTCTTGGCCAGTTGGTAGGTCAAGTGGATAGTCTGTGCGACCCACTTGGTGAGGCGCTGGGATGATACCTTGTGGCCTCTTTTACGCCTGCCGTAGCAGACGAAGAGGTGTGGTGTCTGTCGATAGGACGCCGTCCTATCCGTGTAGAAAGCGAGGGCCCGACGGACGTCCAGGGAGTGCAGGGCACGCTCCAGGGGCGAGGTCAGTTTGGGGTAGAAGGCCGGGAGCACGATGTCCTGGTTGAGATGGAAGATGGATACCACCTTCGGCAGGAACGAGACGTCAGGCCGGAGGACCACCTTGTCATGATGGAAGACCAGGAACGGGTCATCGCAGTGCCGCCAACTCTCCGGCTCGCCTGGCAGAGGTGATCGCCACGAGAAACGCCGTCTTCATCGCCAGGAGCCATCATCCGCCATAGACATCGGCTCGAAAGGCGGCTTCGTGAGCTGCGATAGCACCAGCGATAATGACCACAACGGTAGCGGGGGCGATACCAGCGGGTAGAGATGTTGCAAGCCCTTCAGGAATCACTTGACGGTATCGCCCCTGAAGAACGCCGCAGAGGGTGATCTCGGCGGCTGATACGCCACGATCGCAGCGAGGTAGACCTTGATCGATGGGAAGGCAAGACCTTGCTGTCGTAAGTGGAGGAGGAAGTGAAGAACGGTCCGAAGGCCGGCCGGGGACGCCGGTTCTCGCCGCTCCTCGGCGAAGGTGACAAAACGCCGCCATTTGTAGTGGTAGTTCCTCCGTGTCGATTCCTTCCTAGCCGTAATCAAGACGCTACCGACGGCCGAGTCGTCTACGGCGATATCCTCCAGGCATGGAGGGCCAATACTGGAAGGTCCGGGTGTAGCACCTGGCCTCCGGAGGGGGAGAGCAGGTCCGGCCGGCGGGAACCTGAGGATCCTCCCCAGGAGGCCTCGGTCGGGGGCCGAACCAGTGCTGCCTCAGCCAGTACAGTGCTACCAGAATCGCGTCCGCTCCGTCCGCGATGATCTTTGATACGACGCGTCCGAGGAGCGGGAACGGCGGGAAGGCGTATAGCAGCTCCTCATCCCACGGGATTTGGAACGCATCGCCGATGGAGCGGGGATCGTGCCCAGCCCTGGAGCAAAAGCGTCGGCACTTCGCGTTTTGGCTGGTTGCGAACTGGTCAACGGTCGGGTCGCCCCACCGGTGCCGGAGCATCTGGAAGGCTTCGTGGGACAGGGACCACTCGTGGTAGGAGGAGGTGTCCCTGCTGAGGGTGTCCGCCATGGTGTTCTCCTGCCCCGCCAGGTGAACCACCAGCGGGTGGATCCTCAGCGAGACGCACCAGTTCCAGAGGGCAAGAGCGATGGTCAGGAGCGTGGTGGAGTGGGTTCCCCCTTGCCTGTTCACGTAGCACATCGCGGTCGTGTTGTCGGTGAGGATCAGCACGGCGCAGCCCGCCACCTGCTGTTGGAACGCCATCAGGGCCTTGTGGATGGCTAGGAGTTCGAGAGCGTTGATGTGGAGGGACGTCTTGCCATCCATCCAGGCGCCCTTGACTCGGAGATCTCCGGCGGGGTTCCCCAGCCCAGGAGGGACGCGTCCGTCGTTATCGTGACCGTGGGCCTGGGTTCGCGGAACAGCATTCCTGACATCAGGTTCCGGTGGGACTGCCACCACAGGAGAGTCTGATGGATCTCGGGGGGGATGCGGTACAGACGAGACTGCTCGTCCCGGCACGAGTCGAAGACCCTGACAAACCAGTGTTGCAGAGGTCACACTCATAGCCTGGAGAGGTAGGTGACGGCTGTGGTCGCCGCCATGTAGTCGAGCAGCTGCTGCAGCGTCTTGGCCGATACCGTCGGGGCCTGGGCGGCCACCCACACCACCCGGGTGAGCGTCCGGGACCTGTCCGTTGGTAGGTAGGCCCTTCCCGATACGGTATCGAGGGTCACCCCGATGAAGTTGAGGAGACAAGTCAGCTCGAGGTGGGACTTCTTGGGGTTTACCTTGAGTCCGAGCCAGGTGAGCCACGTCAAGGTGAGGTGAATGTCTTTGTAAAGTTTGTCTTTGCAGGACGCCACCAATAGCCAGTCGTCGAGGTAGGGGTAGACCGAGACGCCTCTCGTCCGCAGGAAGGAGACAACAGGGGCCATGC
The DNA here is from genome assembly GCA_948474755.1 of Ctenosaura bakeri. Classification (NCBI taxonomy): domain Eukaryota; kingdom Metazoa; phylum Chordata; class Lepidosauria; order Squamata; family Iguanidae; genus Ctenosaura; species Ctenosaura bakeri. The sequence continues at coordinate 44,172 of CAOLHI010004892.1, read as the reverse complement.
ACTTCGTGAACACGTGGGGTGCAGTGGAAAGCCCAAAGGGTAGGACGCGGTACTGGTAGCTGGTACCGTCGATCGCGAAGCGCAGGTACCGCCTGTGCTGGGGGCGGATCGGTGGAAGTAGGCATCCTTGAGGTCTATGGATGCCAGCCAGTCTCCTCGATGGAGAAAGGGGAAGATCGACGGCAGCGTGACCATCTTGAATCTCTTGGGGGGCATGTACTCGTTCACTCCCCGGAGGTCCAGGATGGGCGCAGGGACCCGTCCACCTTCGGTACGGTGAAGTACCTCGACTAGAAGCCGGTGGTCCTGGCCGAAGGCGGAAGCCTCTCGATCGCTCCTTTGTCGAGCAGGGACTGGATCTCCTCCAGCAGAGCTGGGGTGGCCTGGGTGGAGTAGTAGAGCCCCGTGGTGGAATTCCCGGAACTCGATGGCATACCCCAGGCGGACGATGGTAAATACCCAGGAGTCCGAGGTGATCTCGCGCCATCGGTCGAGGTGTCTGGCCAGGTTCGGGTGGTGGATGAGATCTGCTGGAGGGGCGAAGGACGGCATCGATGGTGTCCTGCAGGAGGCATCAAAACCGTGCCTTCCCGCCGGAAGAAGACTTCTTCCCACGGAGGCTGTCGTCGGTGGGGCCTCCTCGGGGCAGACGACGTGGACGGTCTCGAGGCGGTCGAGCGCAGGGACCGTGGCTGGTAAGCCGAGGACGAGGAGGACCTCCGCCATGATGGCCTAGACTGGAAGGACCGTTGGGGTTGGGAAGGCTGGTTGATCCCGATCTTCCTCGCCGTCAGCCGGGCCTTGACAAGGTGGTCCATGGCCTCGTCCGTGGACGTGTGGAAGAGCCCTTCTCCGTCGAAGGGGAGGTTCTCTCCTCCGACGGCTGTCCTCCTGGAGGCCGGAGGAGCGGAAACCACACATGGCGCCTGAGGGCTACAGCCCCCACCATCACCCTCGAGGTGGCCTCCACGGCGTGCCTCGAGGTGGCAAGCTGTTGGGTAGCTATGGCCACGGCCTTCCCGAAGATCTGCGTGGCGGACACGCGGGACTCTTCCAGGAGATCAGCCAGGAGAGGGGCCAGGCGGTCGAAGAGGTTCCGATGGTAGACCGCCAGGCAGGCCATGGTGTTAACCGTCCTGGACACCAGGGATGCCGCCGAGTAGAACCTCCGACCGAAGCCGTCCAGTTTCCGGCCCTCGCGGTCAGGCGGGGTGGTGGGCCCAGTTACCGCCCAGCGTCTGAGATGACTCTACCACGACGGAGTTCGGGACAGGGTGGTTGAACAGGAACTCCGCTCCTTCCCTCTGGGTCCTGTAAAGGTGCTCGAGCCTATGCGGGATAGGCTGCGCCGACGCTGGCTTCGCCCAGGGCTGTTTTTGCGCATCTGCCAGGGTCGGCAGGAACAGGAGCGGTGCAGTCGATGGAGGGCGGGTCTCCAAGCACTGGAAAAGCGGATCCTGTGCCTGCGGGGCGGGCCGTTACCTTGAGGCCCAGTGCCGTCGCCATTCGGAGGAGGATGGCGGAAAACTGGCGCACGTCTTCCGGGGCCGATTCCGGGAGCGGCTCCCCGAAACCCAGCGGCGGTGACTCATGGGAGGACAGTGTGGATTCCGCGGAGTCCAGTCCGTCTCATAGGACTCACCGGACGGGGATGGTGAACGTCCCGTGGCCTTCTCCTCCGCTCTCGCCACGTGCGGCGCCGGCTGTGTCGACGGGGCAGCCGGCGGTACCGTCGGGGCTGACACGGTCTCCGGGGGCGGTACTGATGGTTTCAGATGTACCAGCGCCTGCGTTGTCGACGTGGCTGTGGTTCCCGCTCGTGCCGGAGTGGCCTGGGGGGTCAGCCTGGTCGCCGTGGCCATTGTCCGCGGGGGCGGCGAGGCCGGTCTGTGGCGGGGTGATGGCTCCCGGGCCGTCTGGGGGCTCGGAGACCCGTGCCTCGGCGAGCGCCCGTAGCAAGAGTACCGGCGTTCCCATGGCAGCGAACGGGAGCGTGGCTGCAGGGACCAGTACCTCGGGTCGGGATGGTATCGATCCCGGTAGGAAGGCGAGTAGGGAGAGAAAGAGCCCGGGGCTCGTGCCATCCTTGCTCCAGCGCATATCTCCCCAAGTAGCCGGGGGAGTGAGCGCTCTTGCCCGCGCGCACGCTCTCCAGGCGCATCTCCCAGTACCGCGGGGATGGAGGCCTGGCCCAATGGCCCGGAGACCGGGACTCGCCACGCCGGGGGGAGGAACGTCTCCGTCCCAGGGTGTCCACATGGCGCTCCGCCAGAGATGGACGGCGACTCGGTGGCACAGTCTCTACCACCAGCTTCGGCGGCTGGGAGGGTGCGGTCTGTGTAGGTTGGTCATCGTCCGAGAGCTCCAAGATCTCCTGGACCTGCGGTGTCTCCTCCTCCGGGGCGTCGGGGAAGGGGCCCACTCCTCCGCGGGCTGGGTAGGCAGTGGGGTTGGTGGCCGGGCAGTCTCTGGAGGGTGCCGCTTCTCCTTCCCTTTTTCTTCTTCTTCTCTCTGGTTACCTCCTCACTAGCGAGGCGCTTCTTCTGTGCAGAAGTCAGCGGTTTCAAGGAGGAGGCCGCAGGGTCGTCTCGCGGCCGACTCGCCGAGATCTTCGGGATCCTTGTTAGCTTCATCACCGGTACCGATGGCTTCAACCGACGGTACCGAGGTCCCGGCGGCCGTTGGAGAAGAGGAGGAGGGTGAAGAAAGGCCTTTCTCCATGGGGGCAGGCTCGTTCTTCTGGGCGCGGAGGGACTGCTCCCAACAAAAAGACTTCAGCCTCGCCGCCCGGTTCCAAAGTGTTTGGTGTCTGAATTCCCTGCACACGGGGCAAGTTTGGACGTTATGCCCCTCACCCAAACAAAAAAGACACTTCGAGTGCCGGTCAGAAAAGGGGGACCTTCCTTCCACAGGAGGCGCAGGACTTAAACAACGCTGACATAAAACGCGGGGCAAAGGCGTGGAGAAGGGGAAAGCCCGAGGGCGCCGCACCGAGCCGAAACCCAAGCTGAAGGAAAAGGCCGAAAAAAAGTCCAAAAAACCATGAAAACGTACCGAAAACAGAGGGAAGTCCGTAGGGAGGGTCAAGAAACAGTCCAAGATCGATTTTCCGAGAATCCAAAAACTACGCAGCAAGAAAAAACACAAGCCAACAAGAAGAACCTTCTGTACGCTGAGGCGGACAAGAAAGAACTGAAGAGAGACCGTTGCTCGGCAGGAGGAGCATGCACAATACGACCGTGGGGGAGGGGCTCCCCGCCAAGCCAACGAGCTCTAGAATCTTCTGAACACTACCGCACAGGCGCGAAAGCTCCTATTGTATGAGGCACAGAGACCACGAAGAAGAACAGCTTTTAACTGTTAGCTAGGGTCTTTTGAATATCTATTCATGCCTTTTGGATTCAGTGGTTTATGCATCTGATTAATAAGGTACTTCACAATTACTTATATCAAGGGGTCCTGGTATATTCTGAAGACTACCAGTCTTGTGTGGAGCTGGTGAGAATGGTGCTGAGGAGGTTACTGGACAACCAGTTATACACAAAGCTATCTAAGTATGAATTCCACAAAGACAAGACTAGATATTCTAAGATATTGTATCTCTTCAGAGGGATTGAAATGGATCCTGCAAAGGTATGGGATGTGGGAAGTCCCCAAAACAAAAAGGTTAACTCCACAGGAAGCAAAAATCATGATGACAGAAACCAATCCAGTAGTGCTTGGCCTCATTATATTCATAACACTGGTCATTTCCGCACTACACTGTTATAGCACTATTGTTCCACTTTCAACATCCTATGGAATCGTGGGTTTTGCAGTTTAGGGATGGACATTGAGAATTCTCAGCCAGGGAGCTCTTTGGCCTCAGTAAACTACAAACCCTGGGATTCCACAGCATGATGAGAGTGGAATAATAGCACTATAACAGTGTAGTTTGGAAATGGCCACTGTGTAGCTCTCACACTGCTCACCCCATTCTGTTGTCTCCAGGTGTGATAATGGGGCTTCCCATTATCTTGACTTAGCTAAAGGGGGAAATTGCCCTCTTCAGGTAAACCAAGGGTTAATAAGGTGTTGGGGATTAGATTACATCATAGGTCATGTGGGTCAGCATCATAGGTCATGTGGTCAGCATCATAGGTCACAGGGTGAGACTGACCAATCGAAAAGAAAAGAAGTGAGCATCTTCAAGATGCTTCCAGATGCTTCCAAGGAGAAGTTATAAAAACTTCTTGGAGGCCATGTGGCCGAGAGATAACAAAGGAGATAACAGAGGGATAACAACCAAGGAACCTCCTGGAGGGGGGGGTTCTGTGCCAGTAGCAGGCTGGAGGCCATAGGCCTCGCCTCCTGGCCCTTCCTTTAGAACATCTAAGCCTAGGAACAACTGTGAGTAATTAGACTAAAGTTATCTAGTCGCGTTAGGGACTTTTCTGTTATTTTGGAGGCTGGCTGATCTAAAGAATGTATCTGTGCTTTCATATCTGTTCTTCTTGTAACTAAGCGTGCCTGGGAAGAGGGAGCTTCCCATGTGTGGTAATTTGCCTTGTTTATTTACCTACCTTTAATAAATACTTTCTGTAAAAGACTCTGTTTCTCTCCTTCCCACGCCAAGCTAGGTAGACTGGGGGAAAAGGAAGATCCTTAAGCTTAGGGATGTATGTGGTTGGACGGGGTCCCGCTGTACTGTCCAAGTGTCCAGATAATTCATAATTCAGCGGGTGGTGGCAGCGAAGAGGAATTAATAGCTAAAATTCATAAAAGGCTGGAAAATATGTCCCAGCAGCACATGGGGACTTTCCAGCCTCACATGGTGGCAGCGGTGGGATGTGACATTTTCCAGCCTCACATGGTGGCAGCGGTGGGATCCAGCCTCACATGGTGGCAGCGGTATCGAATTGGAGAGTTGGGGGGTTTAAATTGCAGAAAGTAGGGGGTTTTCAGTCTCTCTCCAGTATCTCTGTGTCTCCTGCGAAGGAATTAGATCAGGAGAGGGGGGGGAGTGGGCGAGAGAGGGCTTCTGTTGCCTTTGTTTGTTTAAAAAGGCTTTGAGAGGTTTTTTTTTCTTTTTTTCTTTCCCTTCCCTCCCTCCTTGCAGTGGAAAGGGAGGGGGTAGGAAGTTGAGCGGGCTTGCTTTGGCTTTGTTGCTTAAACAGGCTTTTGAATTTTTTCCCCCCTTTCCCTCCTTCCTGGTGGCTGGAAAGGGAGGGAGAGGAGGAAGTTGGGGGGCGGAGTTGCCTTGAGAGTCACTCTTGGTGAAAGGGTGATTTTTGGGTTTTCAGTGAAGAGCTGCCTGCTCTGTCATGCAAAGCCTCTGTTTGGGAAAGGAGTGATTTTTCCTTTGGATTTCCTTCTTTTCTACTTGGTAGGGAGAGATGGATTTTTCAAGCTGCTAAACTCATTGTGTTCTGAGTCAGCAGCCAGCATTTTTCAATCTGCTCTCAAGCAGCCCAGCGAGTACATCTACATATCAATAGGAAAGGTGCTTGTAGCAGGAATTTGCTAAGTACCCCAATTGAGTCACTGAGGCAGGTTTTTCTTGTTCTCTCTGTTCCTTCAGGAGGAGGAGGGAGGGTGACGAAAAGGGGGCTGAGGAGAAAGGCTTGGGATTTCTCCACTTTTCTTGGTTTTGGGATTCTGGCACTGTATATTCTTTGGATCAGCCAATCAGACGTTTGTTTGTTTTTAAGTTTTCGCGTGCACAGAGGTAGTTAGTGTATGAAACTCAGGTCTGGAAGGCTGTTAATATACAGTATGGATCCTGAAGTTGCAGCGACCCCTACTGGCAGCAATGCCGCCCAGCAGGATGCTACAGAAGTTAGCTCATCTGCTAACCAGCTACCCCTAGTGGTAGTAATCTGGCACAGCAAGGGGCTGCTATGCCAGCAACAGCCTTGGGCCCCCCTGCTGCTTTCTGGGAAGCAGTAAGCCTGATGCAGGACAAGTTAACACCTGAACAGATTTCAGGGTTCCTGGCTAAAACAATGGAAATGATACGCCTAGAAGAGGCTGCCAGGGCAGCGGATCGGTTTGTTGCCTCCAGAGGTGAGGAGGTATTCCAGCCTACTGTAGTAATGCCTTCTACAGACAAGCCACGCCAAGATATCTCTGGACGACCTGTACAGAAGCACAACACTTCTACCCCAAGGTCATCACTAAACGACACGAAGCCTCAGATGAACAGCCCTACCACGAAGTCACAGCCCCGCTACAGCCAGCAGTCTGTGGCCAGCGTGCAGGGCCAGCCAGGGAAAAAGGCTAGCCCTAAATGCTTTCTCTGTGGAGAGCTTGGACATATTAAAGCCAACTGTAAGCAGAAGCCTAAGTTGACCCAGTTAGTGGTTGCATCGACCTCCAGGGATACTACCACTGATTCTTCAGTTGATCCTGATCCTGACATGATCCCTCATCACAGAAGACACACGCTGTGGGTAGAGGGCAGGAAAGTTGTGGCTTACAGAGACACTGGAGCCCAACTTTCTGCTATTCATCGTGCATATCTGGATCCTGGTCTTGTTGATGACCACATTAAGATCACCATCAGAGCATTCAGGGCTCCTCCAGCTCAACTACCAACAGCACGCGTTCCTGTTCAGTACAAGGGCTGGAAGGGTGTTTGGACTTTTGCTGTCTATGATGACTTTGAATGTCCTGCTCTGTTGGGTGATGATCTTGTCTTCCATGCTAGTCAGGCCCGGAAAGTGTCCAGACAGCATGCCATGACGACTCGCAGCCTGAGCAGAGGTCAGTCTTCACTGCAACCTGAAGACCAACCTGAACTTGGACTGCAGTCACTGTCTCCTGCTACACCAGAAGGAGTCCTGCTGGAAGAGGTGGAGGAACCTGGGGCAGACTCTCAACATAGTATCGTAGGCCCAGAGATTGAGACCATCCATGCTGATACCTCTGATGTCAGAGCAGCTGCTGGCGGAAGTCCAGGACGAGCTTCTCCATGCCAAGAGGATAGTCAGCCTGGTCTCATGCTGGTCCCTGTCACACCTGACTCAGCGCTGCCCAGGGGGGCGGGAGAGTCTCAAGTGGGCACCGAGCAGAGTCAGGTGCTGGACAACTTGCCTGAGATGCAAAAGGTTGGTGCAGAGGAGGAGAATCCAACAACACTGACTCGAGAGCCAGCAAGGGATTCAACAGCAGCTGAAACTCCAGAGGACACTCCAGCCAAGGGAACAGAACCTGGAGAAGCTGCAATGCAACGAGAATCTGAGGCGAGTCTGCCACTCCAGGTGGAAAAGCTGGTTCCTGTTCAGCGACAGCAGTTCCAGGAAAACCAGGAAGCAGATGAGAGCCTTCAAGCTGCCTGGACCAGAGCAAAGGAAGAGGTGAAGTCTTCTCCAACGATGAAGGGGCCCAGATTTGTAATCGTTGAGGGCCTATTGTATCGTGAGTCTGGCCCAAGAGGTAGCAAGGGGGGCGTACGCGCTCAGAGAGAGTTGCTGGTGCCTTCTAAGTATAGAGCCAAACTCTTGAGTCTGGCTCATGATCATCCTAGTGGACATGCTGGGGTGAACAGAACGAAGGACAGATTGGGAAAGTCCTTCTACTGGGAGGGAATGGGCAAGGATGTTACTGATTATGTCCGATCCTGTGAGGTTTGCCAGAGAGTAGGGAAATCTCAGGATCAAGCCAAGGCCCCTCTCCAACCACTTCCTATCATTGATGTCCCATTCCAGAGAGTGGCTGTGGACATCATGGGACCTTTCCCTAGGAAGACTGTTAGGGAAAGCGGTATGTGCTCACCTTTGTGAACTGTCTGCTAAGAGGGTGCGGGGACTTTGCTAAAGTGGAAGCTATTAATAGCTGGCCCATTCCTTGTTCCAGGAAGCAGGTACAGTCCTTCCTTGGCCTAGCTAGGTACTACCAGAGATTTGTGCCCAACTACAGCCAAGTGGCAGCACCTCTAACAGATCTGACAGGTTTCAAGAAGCCTGAGATAGTGAAATGGACAGCAGAGTGTCAAAAAGCCTTTGCAGCCTTGAAGCAGGCCGTGATGGCAGATCCTGTGCTCATGGCACCAGATTTTGACAAGCTGTTCATAGTGGCTACAGGTGCTTCTGACAGAGGCATTGGAGCGGTCTTACTACAAGAGGGTCCGGATGGAATCTTGCATCCCATTCTGTTCCTCAGCAAGAAGCTGTCTGCAAGGGAGTCCAATTGGTCCATTCCAGAGAAGGAATGCTATGCCATTGTGTATGCACTAGAGAAGCTGAGACCATATGTCTGGGGACGTCGCTTCATTCTCCAGACTGGTCATGCTGCCCTCAGATGGCTCCATACAGTCCGGGGGGCTAACAAGAAGCTACTCGGATGGAGTCTGGCCCTACAAGACTTTGACTTCGACATTCAACATGTGCCTGGAAGTTCCAATGTGGTTGCGGACTCCTTGTCACGCCGAGAACTGGAGGGAGGTTAAGAGGGATGAGCTTTACATGTCTGTTATTGATAATATGGTTAACCTGTACTGTTGTGTGTTTGCATATTCTCTGACTTTTCCTTCCTTAGGTCCCAGGATGAAATCCCAGCCGGTGTGGCTCCAGCCTTCAGCTGTTTCCAGACCGTCTGAGATTTGGGGGGGCGTGTGATAATGGGGCTTCCCATTATCTTGACCTAGCTAAAGGGGGAAATTGCCCTCTTCAGGTAAACCAAGGGTTAATAAGGTGTTGGGGATTAGATTACATCATAGGTCATGTGGGTCAGCATCATAGGTCATGTGGTCAGCATCATAGGTCACGGGGTGAGACTGACCAATCGAAAAGAAAAAAAGTGAGCATCTTCAAGATGCCTCCAGATGCTTCCAAGGAGAAGTTATAAAAACTTCTTGGAGGCCATGTGGCCGAGAGATAACAAAGGAGATAACAGAGGGATAACAACCAAGGAACCTCCTGGAGGGGGGTTCTGTGCCAGTAGCAGGCTGGAGGCCATAGGCCTCGCCTCCTGGCCCTTCCTTTAGAACATCTAAGCCTAGGAACAACTGTGAGTAATTAGACTAAAGTTATCTAGTCGCGTTAGGGACTTTTCTGTTATTTTGGAGGCTGGCTGATCTAAAGAATGTATCTGTGCTTTCATATCTGTTCTTGTAACTAAGCGTGCCTGGGAAGAGGGAGCTTCCCATGTGTGGTAATTTGCCTTGTTTATTTACCTACCTTTAATAAATACTTTCTGTAAAAGACCCTGTTTCTCTCCTTCCCACGCCAAGCTAGGTAGACTGGGGGAAAAGGAAGATCCTTAAGCTTAGGGATGTACGTGGTTGGACGGGGTCCCGCTGTACTGTCCAAGTGTCCAGATAATTCATAATTCAGCGGGTGGTGGCAGTGAAGAGGAATTAATAGCTAAAATTCATAAAAGGCTGGAAAATATGTCCCAGCAGCACATGGGGACTTTCCAGCCTCACACAGGACACAGGCAGTACTGACTGTAAAATCACTGCAAGTCCACAGGCAGTTCCTTTGAGCAGGAGTTTGAATCTCTTCATGTTTCCTGCAAGCACTGTTTTGCATGCAAAATGGAACGATGTTGAGTCCCTTTGTTACCCTGTATTGTGGAGGTCCCAGGAGGGGCACCCAAATTACCAAATAAAAACACAAGATGAGGAAATTAACTCAAGCACTCTCTTGAGCTGGCGAGAGGCAGGGTAACTTTAGCTGGGATCTTTTAACCCTATGTATACAGCGTCAGGTCAGAAGAGCAGTCAGGCAAGGTTTTAAAATAGTAAAAGTGATAGTTTTATTAAAGGACAAACAACGAATAAGACACCACTTGCACACAGGTAATTAGAAATTGAAGATAAGAGTTTTCGGGGGAATGGGTACTACAACACCTTTTCTCGTAGTCTTGGAGAAAAATGGGGAGTTACAGGGAAGAAGGCTCAGTGCGGTTCGCTGAGGGGATGACTCGCTAGACAAACCGACAGCAAGGCGGGATAGCAGTCCGAAGTGTTCCAAGAAGGGAGGCAGACTCAGTTATTGGGAACGGAGGGGACAACTTCACTGGACAGAGTGGCAGCAAGGCAAGATGGAAGTCCAGGGTGATCCAAGCAGTCCGAGGAAGTGATCCGAGGAGTACTCGGAATCAGGGGGTTTTTATAGGGTGGATCGTACCTACAGGCCATGCCATACTCGATGAGAACAAAGGAAATTTGGAGCGGGACAAAAGCGTTGGAAAAGGTCAGGTTTTACATGATGAGCTTAGCGCTGGATGACAATAGTGTAGCCAGTATGCAAATAGCTTAGCATAAAGAAAGTGTCGGCTCTCGGCCGAGCGCATTTGTGTACAGTCGCGCTTAAGCAAAGTGTCTGCAAGAAATGGTCCCTGAAGCAACGGAGTGGCATTAATCTGCCTGCCTAAATGGGGATTGGAATGTCCAACCATTAACGGCCGCACCTGTTTACGTGCTTGTCCAGTGGCCCTTGCAAACACGTGGAGCAGGGTGGCAGAGAAAGGTCAAGTAAAGGCCAAATAAGTTTGATATCAAAAGATATCTGGTGCTATCACCAGGCATGTCAGAACCATGGTAACACCTTGGCAGGATATCTGAAAGTAGCCCATGAGAACATGAGCCCAAGACTGAGGGGGGGGGATTTCTACAAGCAGCAGCCAAGCTGGGGTGAGACCATACAACAAGGGCAAAAAGATGCACACTGTCAGTAGAAGGTAAAAATATATATATTACGGGAAGAGCATGTAGAAAAGGAGCTTCATGCCTGAATCTTACACTGCAGGTTTCATAAAGCGGTTGCTTAATCACTCAGCAGCAAGAACAGGAGACAGCAGTTTGTCATATAGCATTTGCCTGCCCATTTTCCCAGCCTAAGCACCTCATCATAGATGCAAGACGTTGCAGGCTGCAGCAGCCGCCGCCTTAGTCAGGTGGAACAGCTTAGGCTTTCTGTTCAGCAAGCCCCAAGTGCAAATCCATAACTGTTTTCAAATAACTCACGTGTATGCCTCTGAATCCTCTAGAGAACCTTTGGCTCTTGGCAAGACTGGGGACTATAAAAAAAACCCTCCCAAGCCATTAGTGGGATGTCATCTTTCAACTAGCGATGGTCCTGAAGATCCTTCTGAAAGATACTGGAACTCTCAGCTACAGCACTGCCCTCTTCAGCCAGATGATCCAGGTGGTCAAACTTCTGTGGGAACAGGTGGACAAGTTCTGAAGTGTTAGAGAGTTCCTAACTCAGGTGCCTAACACTCCAACTCAGAGATCTATGTCTCAATCCATAGACTGAGGACTAGTGTAACTGATGAACTCATTTCTTTCTTGCTGTTCCTTCTTTGCAGTGATGACCTTTGAGCCACCTTTAGTGTCAATGTACAGTGCCAATACTCCTGTGATGCCCATTTGGCACAGGCCTCTCTTAGCTCATTTACTATCCATTAGCCACTCTTCCTTCTCTGTCTGCCTACTTAAAAGGCAGGATGAACTGGCAGGGATTAGTGAATAGGTTGACCCATAGGATAAGACTTGCTTTCACCTGGCCAGTCTGCCTCTGTTAGCCACTCAACTGCATTCTGAATGCAGCCAACTTTCAGTTTCACCTGCCTACCTTGACCGCCCCTTTCCTCCCCTGCAACACACACTGCTTTGCCCACCTGCTACAGCTTCGGATACCTACTGCCCACTTGCCCACAGTTTGATTACAGTCTTCCCCCACATTTGCAGGTTTGACTTTCATGAATTTGATTATTCGTGAGGCATATGCTTGCCTCCCTCCCCCATTTTCCTGCTTCCATCCTTTGCGTTCCTCACCCCAGGCTTGCCAGGCTTGTGTTTAATATGGATGTTTTATCCTTTTGGATGAGCAAAGCCCCCTCCCACTGTTGAAAGCATGGCCTCTCTGCCATGTGGTTGCACATTCTGCTGTGTATTGGCTGCTGATTGGTCAGGTGCTCCTTTTTCAAGATGGCCACCAGAAGTAATTAGAATTCCAGAATTCCCCTCTTCTCTGTCTGATGGGAAAGTAGTGGTAAGCCTTTTAGGTTGCTGCCTGTCATTTTCACAGTCAGCATGGAGCTCAGAGGGAATAAGCATTTTTTCTCTCTCCCTCTTTTGGGCAGACAGAGATCATTTCAAAATGTAGAGATTGTTCTGTTCTTGCCCTCCAGATATTCCTCTGAAGCTGGGAGTTCCAGTTCCCTTGGACGCCTCCAAATTTCTTCATCTTTTGCCCAGTAATAAAGATAATAGCAGTCTACATTAAAAAACAAACAAACAAACAAACTTTAAAGACATGTATCAGGGAGTAAAAAAAAAAAAAAACCTGCACCTTTGTCTGTTAACTTACCTAATCATCATCCCCTCATCAGGGAGCTATGGCTATTTGTCAATTTCTCACCGCAGTCACTAATAGGCACTAATGTTTGGATTTCCAAGTTTCCATTCGGATGTGAGACCTAAATCAAATTAGATGGCTTCTGAATTAGACCAAATTGAACCACCTAGTTTTCTAAATTGCTGAATATAGGTCCAAACTAAATCTTGTGACAACACACATCCATAATTAAGAGCTGCCAATTCAATTGAGTTCATCTTCTAAGGTTTTGCATGAAATCAAGGCAGGAGAAAAAGCCTCCTGTGCACAGAAGTATGTTTAATGGTAGTGTAATTGCCCAAGAATGCAATTCTTGTCCTGTTTCTTACGATACAATAGCTTTTAAGCAATAGTGAGTATTTACAATTGTGTGCAAAGGAGATGGGGATTGACTGCTTTTGCTGGAAGGAGGATGTGCCGGCTTTTTCATAATTCATCTTTGGTTGGTCAGTTCATCAGGCTGGAACTCAAATGGTGCCATGTTGCAGAAGGAAATTTCCTCCAGTGTCTCATTCTGCAGTTTTAGCTGACTGAACTCAAGTGACACACTGATTCAGGCTCGGTTGGCTGCAAACTGCTGAACTGGGAACGTTACGTGTTCATCTGCATGTTTTGAGGTTCACACCACACCCCTGGCATGGAGCCTGGACAAACTTTAAACTGAAATAAACTCCTGCCTAAACTACCTCTGGATTTCTATATACAAAAGTGGGACTGAAAGGTGCAAAGTGAACGCATTCAAAACAGTTTGTTCACGATCCTCTTTCCAGGCTTTGCCATTCAGGGTCCATTGCATCCCTTTCTCCCTGAAGCCCCAGCAATGACATTTGCTAATAAGAGGAAGAATTTAAGCTAAATGAAATCTGAAAGGGACTCCTCTATCCTGACATGTTAGGCAACCACATGACACTCATACAGGCAATGAAATGGGGGCTTAAGGCTGGACACCTATATTTGGAACAAGCTGTCCAAAACTGGAAATAGAAGCTGGTTGAACAGTAACAACCTGAGAAATCTGAACATTTTAATTTAGGGGCTCATTCTTCATCTTCATGGGATTAGGTCTGCCTTTCTTGTCTGTCTGCTGCCAGTTTTCTAATCCTTATCTGGTTATGGATATGCTCTTGTTCTTCTGTACCTTCAAACTGACTCTGACTTACAGCAACCCAATCATGGGGTTTTCTAGCCAAGGATGAGAAAGTGTGACTTGCCTTAGATCACCAGTGGGTTTCTTTGGCTGAGCAGTGAGCCTACCCCACTTTCAAATTGCTACTACAGTACTCTGTAATTCAACTAATTTTTACAAGGACTTTGTAAAACTTCAGAAACTTCTCCTTCAACGAACTAAAAGTTAAAAATGAAATTTGGAACAGCAGAGACAAACAGGGAGGTAAGAATTAATAGCTTTCTCAGAACACGTGCTCTCACTTATGTTATGGCCTTATAATTAGGAATGGTCAATGCTGTGGTGTCTCTAGGATTGGTGTCACCCACTGCAGAAACTCCTGATGTATTTACATTTACTAGTACATATTTTCAAGTAGTTAAAATCAAAATTTGGGGGAAAAACCATAGAATTTGAAGTAAAAACTTTTAATAACTATAGCAAAATTATGTTCATTTTAAAAATAAACTTTATCTTTACATGAGGTACATGAATGGATTAGGTTTGCATAATCAATAATGGCCCAAACAATGTAGAAGTTGTAGACAAATGCATGTGGAAATATTCTCATAAAAAAAAAAAACAGGGAGAAGTGTACAAGCATTTCAGCATCATTGTAGAGACGAACTGCATGTGTGGATGCATCTTGGATCAGTGATTGTGGGGCCTGTTCTCAAAGCATGTGGTTTTTGTCTGACAATGTGCTTTTGTATGGCCACATTTCTGACTTTGTAGGGGTGGCTAGGGCCATAAAAATGGTTTTCAATACCACATGAGCACACTGACCCACACAATTCTCCCCTGATTTTGAGTGAGATCAGTGATTTTGAATGAGATCATTGGGGCCCAAGCCCAAGAACAGATACATCAAATTAATTGAGGCAAATAAGATGTTAAAAAGGAATAAGTTAGTCTTCTTTGTTTAAAATATGCAAATGGGAAAACCAAACTAAGGTATTTATTTTGTTTTAGGGCACAATATAGTTATCCTTGTCTTTTTTTTTTTTACTTATGATATTAGGTAAGAAACATTTCGCAAGGCATACATCTTGTTTCACACGGGTGAATTTGTTTGTATTATTAACAGGGAGATTTTAGACTCCACCATTTAGCCAGGAAGGTTCCCAGAGCAGGTTACCAAGATAAAATAAATGAGCAATTGCCACACCAGCGATATATAGCCAAGACTGCTACTGCACAATTATGTTAACAAAGCAAAACTGGCAAACTAGATGATGCTGCAACAATGTTCCTTAAATGTCCATATTTAAAATGTGGTCTAAGAACTTCTTAGTTTAGAACAACATTTTCTACAATATGAGTTGCTTTACCACCAATATGCCCAATAGCAGGAAAGGCACATTGTTGAATTATTGTCTGCCCTGAAGCTATTAAGGGCACAACAGCTAGGCTAACTGAAAGAGTTAGAATCATAGAAATCTAGAGTTGGAAGAGACCACACAGGCCATCCAGTCCAACCCCCTGCCATGCAGGAACACCCTCAAAGCACTCCTGACAGATGACCATCAAGCCTCTGCTTAAAAGCCTCCAAGGAAGGAGACTCCACTACACTCCGAGGCAGCACATTCCACTGCCGGACAGCCCTGACTGTCAGGAAGTTCTTCCTGAGGTTCAGGTGGAATCTCCTTTCCTGTAGCTTGAATCCATTGCTCCTTGTCCTGGTCTCTGGAGCAGCAGAAAACAAGCCTTCTCCTTCCTCTACATGGCATCCCTTCAAATATTTAAACATGGCTATCATGTCCCCTCTTAACCTTCTCTTCTGCAGACTAGACATCCCCAGCTCTCTAAGTCTATCCTCATAGGGCATGGCTTCCAGGCCTCTCACCATTTTGGTCGCCCTTCTCTGGACTTGCTCCAGCTTGTCAATATCCTTCTTGAATTGGGGTGCCCAGAACTGGACACAATATTCAAGATGGGATCTAACCAAAGCAGAGTAGAGTGGTACCAGTACCTCCCTCGATCTAGACACCATACTCCTATTGATGCAGCCAAGAATTGCATTGGCTTTCTTGGCTGCCGCATCACACTGCTGACTCATGTTCAGCTTGTGGTCTATGAAGACTCCTAGATCCCTTTCACATGTACTGCTATCCAGCCACATGTCCCCCATCCTATATTTCTGTATTCCATTTTTTCTACCTAAGTATAGGACCTTACACTTCTCTCTGTTGAATTTCATTTTGTTCGCCTTGGCCCAGCTCTCCAATCTATCCAGGTCATTTTGAATTTTGATCCTGTCCTCAGGCATATTCACAACCCCTCCCAATTTGGTATCATCTGCAAATTTGATGAGCATGCCCTCTATTCCTTCATCCAAGTCATTGATAAAAATATTGAACAGCACTGGGCCCAGGACAGAACCCTGTGGCACCCCGCTAGTCACTTCTCTCCAGGATGAAAAGCAGTCATTCGTGATCACCCTTTGGGTTCGGTCGGTCAACCAATTACAAATCCAACTAACAGTAGCCCTGTCCAGCCCACATTTTACTAGCTTCATTGCAAGAATGTCATGGGGAACTTTGTTGAAGACCTTACTAAAATCGAGATATGCTACATCCACAGCATTCCCTTCATCTATCAAGCTAGTAACTCTATCATAAAAAGAGATAAGATTAGTCTGGCATGACTTATTTTTGAGAAATCCATGTTGACTTCTCGTGATTACCACATTGCTTTCTAAGTGATTAGAAACTGACTGCTTAATGATCTGCTCCAGGATCTTTCCGGGTACTGATGTCAGGCTGACTAGGCGATAATTATTTGGGTCCTCTTTTTTTCCCTTCTTGAAGATGGGGATAACATTTGCTCTCTTCCAGTCTGCTGGAACTTCTCCTGTCCTCCAAGATTTCTCAAAGATTATAGCAAGCGGTTCCGAAATGACCTCTGCCAGCTCTTTTAATATCCTAGGATGCAATTCATCTGAATTTTCCCAGCAGGGTTAGGTCCAGGAACATTTCAAGACCAAATAAAAGCCTGTTCTCAATCAATGAAGAATGCCTCTGAACATACAGAAAGTACATTACCTCCAAATACTGAGTAATTGCAGACTATCTTTCTCCACCTGATATTACAGGTATACCTCAGTTAATGAAGAAGAGTTCCTGGGCATTACTTCTTTAGCAAAAAATCTGGTAGCA
The DNA here is from genome assembly GCA_948474755.1 of Ctenosaura bakeri. NCBI lineage: Eukaryota > Metazoa > Chordata > Lepidosauria > Squamata > Iguanidae > Ctenosaura > Ctenosaura bakeri. The sequence goes on along the minus strand of CAOLHI010004892.1, from coordinate 27,523 downwards.
GATATAACATGGAAAGAATAGAGATAGATTCCTACACCACAAAGACAGCATGTTTCAGAAGACTTTTAATCCAAGACACAATATGCACATGTGAGTGAAATGAAACACCCACATTAGGTACCCCTTGCACAAGTAAAGAAAATCCTTTTGAATCTGCTAGGGACCACCTGATGGCTTTTTCCACAATGTGTCTGGAGATGACTTTTTTCACCACCCTCCAACTTTACTCAGGAATTTCACTTTGGTGGTCAGACTTATAGATCTACACTTCTTTGATATGCTGGGAAGTAGCTTACCCTTCTCTCCTTTTCTCTGTTCATGCATGCTCAGCATAGGATTCTGCAGGGACTGGTGCTTAGCTTGTCTGTTGTAGGAAGGCACACATAACTAATGTAGAATTGACTAGAGTAGCATCCCACTGTTTCCCAGTTCAAGCTTTATTGCATTGTTTACTGCAGACATGCTGCAGTCCAACACTGAAAATCCTTTTTCTCCAGCCCTCTTTTCCCATCCTCCCAGTGCTGATGCTGCTAGAAGCTTTCCAGCTTGACAAAGAACTAGAAGGAAAAGGGGTAGGTAAGTGTAAAAAGACTTTTTAAAAAGGAGCTTCTTTGTCAGAGGCTTTGTGAACTGAGGTATCTGTGTAGTTGCCAATTCTAAAGTCAAACTTCAGTTAAAGTGGTCCCTGCTGTTTCAAACTTCCCCATTCTCCCTCACACAAAACTGCCAGGAACCCATTTATTCAATGCCTTCAGGAGGCTTCCTCAGGAGGGCTATTTCATCTCCCTTCAGAGCCCATTTCCCTTCCTCTCAGATCTAATTGCCTTTTAATTAGCTTAGGCCATTTCTGCACTACATTGTTATACAGCTATTATTCCACTTTCAGCATTTTGGGGTTTCTACTTTACTTTACACTTTACTGAGGCCAAAGATGTCCCTCTCTAAACTGCAATTCCCAGGATTACATAGGATCTTGAAAATGGAATAATAGCATTATAACAATGTAGTGCAAAAATGGCCTTAGTCTATCACCCTCACCAAAAATAGCAATCATGACATTACAGCACTGATGGATGAAGAAAGCTGTCCCAGCTCCACCTAATAAAATTAATAAAATGAGCCTCTAATTCTGCAGAAGTGCCTCTCCCCCTCTCCAGCTGCACCAATGTTGTCAAGAGAGGCAGGCTCATTCCTTCCCCTCTCCCAAGCCCCGGTTGCAACCACCCTCCCGGTCTCCCCTCACCAAGTCTACCCACCCCGTCCTCACTTTCCCCTCCACCACCTATCATCTTCCTTGTCCAGTAGCACCATTGTGGTGGGGATCGGCTCAGTGGCATCACTAATATTGATGTCACCCTGCTGATGGTATAACTGACGGTATAACCCAGTGCAATCTGCTTTCCCCCACAAACCCCTAGTGAGACTACTGGTTCAGTGATGTCACCCAAAGAAGCAAAAGTCAAATTTGAAAAAATCAACCATTTTATTATAAACAGAAAAAAAAAGTTTAGATCAGCATAACCAGACATTCAGTTCAGTATTAGAAGAAATTATTTTTCAATACATAGAACATGATAATATTAGAAATGAAAAAGGAAAGATTCTCCACACACTTCAACAGCATCAGAGCTTAGACAATTCATTAATTTTCACAGTCTGCTCTTCAGGCATTTGTTTTTTCCAAGGGCAAGGAACTCTTTTACTTTCTGTAATTTGATTGCTTGCCAATTTTACTGCTATTTGAATGTTACTAACAAATTCTCAGTTTGACTCACAAGCCAGCTAACCATCAGAACAAAGATATAAACCAGCTTAATACCAAACAGTTAACAGAACAGAGTGGCTCACATTTTCAAATATCACAGTAAGAGTTATGCCACATTAGTACTCCTTTTAAATGTTGGTTTATGTGGGGGAGTTGTCCATTTACAAGAAAATGCAGGCAGAAGAAAACAGAAAGAACTTGTTGTCTAGTGCTCTTACAATGACTCTAAGCAGCAACTAGGATCAGTAACCCCCAATTTCCATCTTTCAGGTTGGTGCTCTAGCTTGCTTCAATTGCCTGCTCTATTTAATAGCCACAGCATTCCAGCAAAACATGGAGGATCCTTCCAGACAGATGCCTCTGAGAGATCTACCAAGAAAAAGGCACTGGGCAGCTTAGTTATCCTTTTATTTCCCTTAGTGGATATTTTGTTTATCTGTGTGTGTGTGTGTAGAAACAAAACAAGAAAGAAGGATAAAATCTGGGAAGGTTACAAATGGATGATGAGTACGTCCAGACTATCCCTTAGAAGAAAAACATGCAAATGTGGCAGGGGCATTAAACACTTGCCTTCACTAGAAGCGCCCAGAGCAGGGGAGGTGTCCTAGATATAATCTGCACAACACACTATAGAAAAGCAAACAAAGCTCTGCTTAAATGATACAACCATTTCTTAACAACTATATATATATTTTTTAAAAATCACACATACCCTTGTACCCACAATTTAATGCAAGTGAATAATTAATATAAAAATACCCCTTGAAAGGTTCTTCAGAAATAATTTAGAACAGATGAAAGTAAAATACTGCAAAGAGCTCTTCATACTCCTATGCATGTTAAAGAAAAAGCTTAAGGCACATCAAAATAGTTGTCCATTTACTAAAAATAGAACTGGGAACTGTTTGGTTATTTATGCTTTCACCCTGCATCCAAACATCTGGATTCACACAGCTCATTGTGAGTTTACCAGCTTAACACCTGAGTCAAGAGTGCTAATGTGTATTTGTGTGAGTGAGAGGCCACTGTGATTTAGAAAAAGATTTGTTGTTATTCTTATTATTGCTGGCTCATATTCCTTCCAGGATCAGTTTGGAGGAAGCATTAATTTTCATATCGTACTGTAATCTGATATGGTGAGAAGCAAACAACCTAGTTTACCATAGAGCCTGTGGATTCATGGATATGAACAGGCATTCAATACCAAGGTCATGCTCAGTGTCCATTTGTGGAGTGAGGGGAAAATCCAGTCTTTGAATCTCTTCTGAATAACTTCCATCAGAATGAAGGCTGCTCCACCCTCCATACAGTGATATTCTGAGTTTTGCCATTAAGTATGTACTTCAGAGGGAAATTCAGCCAGTTCTGGCCTTTTGACATGTATATTTGCATGAAGTGCATGCCTTCAAAAACTTGTTTGTCCTATTCACACTTTATATTTTTAGATACATAACTAGTGTTAACCACCCAGTGAAACCTGTAATGTGAATAGAGGCCCAAAGTGGCTCTCAGCAAACCTGTTTCCCTATTTCCCACCCTTCAGGTGGCTCTCTAAAGATGTACTTAAGGGAAAAAAATGAAAAATGAAGTGTGTACAGGAGAGTCGAGGCTGCCTGCACTCAAAGCTTTGCCATATATGAAGCTAGTCAAGTGAAAGAAACAAAGTGCATGAGGGTTTTCCACTTCCTTGTATTCATCTCTAAAAAATTGTGAAGTGCCTCAGGTGATACAATTAGTATTTAGCTAACTGGGTTGTTATGACCTTGGTTTCACCTGAAACAAAAAGTGCACTCCTTGGCTTCCAGTAACACATCTTATTAAAGGGTTGCTCAGAATATGGTTAAACACAAAAAGCCCTCTTCAGATATTATGGAAACTAAGGTAACACCCAGGAAAGGGGAGCAAACTAACCTGGCTTCCATCTAGTTCACTTCTACTGCTCTCCTTACACAGGAAGAAAATTTCTGAATAGGGGAGTCTCCTACCCATATGGAGGCTCTTTGCTTCAGAAAGTCATGTTCCATGGCATGAAAATGATGGTAGAGGAGGCAAGGTAGTGTATTTCCCCTTTTTGGATGTTTATTCTATTCAGACTCAATAATACCTAACTAGAACCCTGGTGGGACTGACCAAGCATTTGTTTAGCCCATTCCTGTTTGCCACAATGGCCAGCCAGATGCCAAAAGGATCCTCAGAAACAGAGAATATGGGGCTTTTTACTCTGCGTTGCAATGCTATGGTGAAACGAAAAGGACTGTTCCTTTCAGGCCCTTTCCACACGCGGAGGAAGAAATGGGCGAAAACACACTAGGACGGACCTTACCTGCAACCGGGTAAGTCCATCGCCGTGCGGAGCAGCGCGTTTTTGCTGCTCCACACTCATCGGCGTCCTGCGGCATCCTAAATAGCGGCTTACGACTGGTGGAGGCTCTCCACCAACCGGAGAAGCTCGCCAGCCGGAAGCCCGCCCCCTGGCAGGTCTGCAGGTGCGCCCTTGTGCGCACCTGCAAATCTACACCAGGCGCTGCAATGCGGCTGCACGCCCCATGCCTTTTAAAAACCTCATGAAAAGTGGTTTTTAAAAAGCACGCAGTGCCACCACTTCCAGTTGCCCTAGTGCGGACTGGGGTGTGGAATTACACTAAAGTAGTCCGCCTCAATCCATTTTACGGTGTAAACAACCTCCATCAGAGGTTGCGCTACACCGTTTTATTACCCCTGTGTGGAAAGGGCCTCAGACTGTCTTTTAGGTTGAAATTTTAAACTTAATGAATAGCCCTGTTAAACATAATATTTGCTTCTGAGCAGACATGCACAGGCTTGCATTTTGTCTAAAAAACCCAATTCTTCAGTTGCGCACAACTGACTTTTCAAAGCAGAGGAGTAATCTTTAGAACAGGTTTTAACTACATTGTGCTTTCTACTTGGTTGTACTGTTGCTGTTTAGCTTAACTGATGAACAATTCAAATTTAAATAAACTGATAACACAAGCAAAGCAGAACTGCCTAATAACTCCACTCTACCAGCCAACCTTGGTATAATGGCATAATAGCACTTAGAACCTTTCCTCATCCAGCTAACATAAACTGAGGAGAAGACTGTGACACTATTGTAGCTATGAATTGTTCTCCTGTGGAAAGTAAAATATGAAGCCTAACATCTTATACTAGGACTCTCAGTTAAGAATCAACAGCCAGTACCAGTTTCTCTTTAATTGACATATTAATTGACTATTAACATATTGTTGGAAAAATCAATACATTATACTTGATCTAGGATCTTACATTGCTTGAAAGACAGTACTTATAATTAGATGACTAGATATTAAGCAGACATAACATTTCTAACCTGAAGCAAGAAACAGGGGTGTGCTAATGAAGAAAGATAATGTGATATATGACTCTTAAAATAAGCTTTACTTGCAAAAATTCTCCTTTCATAGTAACCCCTGAAGGCCAAAACGAGTGTCCCTTATGACATCAGGCCAAATGGTACAATGGCCTATTAGCAGCCTCTCTTCTCCTTTCAGGTACCCTATGGCAAGGAAATGGGGTCAGCAGGGAGGACCATATTTTCTCCCTAAGTATTTGTAAGGTGGGAAGAACCACTGCAATGAAAGCTGGATACAAATGGCAGTGAAGCTGTCGTCTTAAATGTTGAAAGGGAAAAGAAAAAAGAAATGATAGAAACAAATACTATATAGATCTTCCAGAAACACTGTAAAGCTCCTCTAAAGGGAAATGGAGCTATTGGTTAACCTTTTGGCCTTAGCTGACTCTTGGAGGGCCAAGTGTGGGCTTTAACTGCCACATTATGCTGAATGGAATGGATATGTTGGAACATATACCAGCAAGTATATCTCTTTTCATTTAAAGTAAAACCCATTCTTCCAGGACCTAAAGCAGCTTGAGTCTTTGATGCAACTTTGGTTCAAATCCATCCAGTACCTCCACTTCCTCCCTCCTTTTAGGAAGAGTCCCTTTGGTACCTTTATTTTTACACTTAAAGCATCTCTGTTTCCCCTTGTCTAGGTCTGCTTCCTAGAGATCTCAGAATCTTGCATACCCTTCTTGGTTCCAAGGTTAGTGGCAAGGTGCACAGAAACAGCAATCATGATGTTACAGTATGGAGGAAGAAAGCTGTCCCAGCTCCAGTTAATAAAATTAGCCTCTAACTCTGGATCTGATTTGTAGCCTTGGTTGCTACCCTTACCAAAAGATGTTATCTTTTACCCTCTCTGCCTTTGCCTTTACATCAGAACATCCACCCCTTTCTCAGTCACCAAAGGAGACTAGAATCCCATGCAGGAGTCTAACACACAGGACATTTCTGCACTAGCCTGCTATAGCGCTATGATTCCACTTTCAACATCCTATGGAATCCGGGGGTTTACACCTTAGGGAGGGGCCGGCCAGCCCCTCCCTAAACTGCAAATCCCAGGATTCCATAGGATGTTGAAAGTGGAATCATAGCGCTATAACAGCCTCGTGCGGAAATGGCCACAGTGTCACTACAGCTACTACTAATAGAAGCTAGGACAGCCCCCCTCCCTTTTCATCAAAGCTTAAAGAGGCAGAGAGCAGGACTGTCAGATGTGTTTGTGCTGTTTCTGGAAATGAGAGTCTTGACTTACTTTGGCGCAATGCTGTCACCTCAGTCCCTCTTACCAGTTACAGGGAAGCAATGGGAGAGAAGACTTGAACAGTTTATAATGTTGCAGAGGGAGAGAAACAGAGACAAAGACAGACAGACAATGAGCTTGAAAGACAACAAAGACAGAAAAGAGACAGAATGAAAAGCAACCTCCTAGAAAAGTAAATGGAATATTACAGGCCCTACAGACATTGTTTCAAAATACAGTACTGGGATGGGTTAGAGTCATCACTTTGAGCATCCTGAAAGCATTGCTTGTAATTAGTAAACAGAACACTGTACTTATGCCCAAGTATTTTGAATAAGAAAAAGAAGGAAAGCAAGAGAGGTGGGAAAAACAGAACTTCAACCAGTCTTGTAACTACCATCTCCAGTTCGAATTTTACGGGCTGAGATGGTCTCCTGGGGCACCTTCTTGCACTCACTGGCCAAGCCGAGATAACACATAAAATCAATGAAACGTGTAGTAAAGTTCCACCGTGCGCCAAACTCGCTGGCTGAGTAATCATAGGGGAAAGTATGGTGGTAGTTGTGGAAGCCTTCACCTAGGAGATGAGAAACAAGAAACACATCATGTCTATAACTCCTTCACCTAGGAACTACAGTTTTTTTGTTTTGCTCTATTTTTGTGTTTTTTGAAGGGTGGTTCTTTTAGTCACTATCTCTATTGTAGCAGAAGAACTATGTTACTCTGTAAACCAGCAGTTCTTAATTTTTTTTAGTACTGAAACTTTGAAAATCCTAATGAGAGGTATAGATGCTCTAACATAGGCATTAATTGTGTTAAATAAATTCAATACAATTTCCAAAATAACATGAAATCAAAGGAGAAATACCTCTTTTTTTGCATCTGCTACACAGATCCCTTGAAACCTATCCATGCACCCTTTGTGTTTACAGATTAAGAGCCTTGGTGTAGGCTGAAAACCTCTTATTCCTATTGATGTTGTACTTCATTCTTCTTCAGTGTGTTTGTCCTTTGTTAGCATCAGATATTTATAGAGATGTATACTTGTATTTGCCTTCCCTGGTACTCATCATATACTTTAACAAAGAAACTAAGAATTCAATGCCTCATCTTTCATGAGGTGCATAACATTTTTGTAAAGATCAGTGATGATGAAAAATGACATGTAAAAAGATAGTCAATTAAGCAATCTTTGCACCCAGGTTTTTAAAATGTATAGCCATCACATACTACTTTGTTCTTTGAAGTTATAGAACTGACTGCACATCCTACAACTCCATAGAATGAATCCGTAACAGAGAAAAAGAGGGATCAAAAGTGCTATAATTATGTAGTCTCAGTTTCTCTAATACAGAGGCGTGCAAGGCATGGACTTTCAGATATTTATAATAAACCCCAGTCATCTCTGATCACTACCCATAACTAGCATTAAGGAGAACTGGTGTATAATTACATCTGAAAGAAAAGAGTAGAGAAGAATCTCCTCCTCAGAAGGTGACATTCACTCTCATTTTTATTCATTTTTATTCATTTTAAATCTGTTCATTCATATCCTGCCTCTACCAGTAAAACCACTCCAGGTCACTGGTTTTAGGGATGGGCAAGCAAAATGAAAAAGGCAGGGACAAAATAACATCATTCATCATTCAAACGGGAGGGGCTCAAAGGCTAAAGCTAAGAATGAGGGAATTGTCAGATTAGCCCAGAGCACTGTCAGTCACACAGCTACTAGTGCATGTAGCTTCTTCTGCCTTACTCAATCTAGACAAAGGAAATCAACTGTTTTCCTTAGCTTGAGTTTTTACAGGAAGTAACATAGAAGTAACCTCTTCTGTTCTTACATTAGTAACATAATCCAGTGTATATTTATGAGAAATGAGTTCCAGCCACTTAGCCTAAAGGAATGATTTTCTTTTCCTAAATTTATCCATAATTCATTTTTACTTTTCTTACCTAGTCAGAAATAGCACAGTCTCTTTCTGAATTTGTCTGAGGTGAGCAAGGGAAATCTCACCTACTCCAGATGGAACAGACAGACTATGCTATATGAACCAGTAAGTGATGGTGGAAAATGGCTGGGATGAGCAACTTTCCCCTTGTCTTGTATCAAGATGATTGAGAAAATAAGCCCAGGCTGCTTAAAACAACATCAGAAATAATTCTACTTATTTTCAAGCTAACAAGACATTTGAAGCCACCTTTCACTCTCAATATATAAAGTCCAAAACAAGATCTATCTCACCCTTCCTCTTCTCACTAGTACTTAACATCTGGGAGTGAGCCAGGTTAGGGATGGCCAAAGGCAAAAGACAGCAGGGCTCCTCAACCTTTTAATAACTAAGGAGAAGAAGGGGGAGCTTCCATCAGGTGTAGCTTGTCATGTCAGTTACTGGTAAAATGCCCTCTACACCATTATTTAAAAGGTGAAAGAGCCTTATGTGTCTCCTCTGCATCTGGCTACCCTACATAAACCAGAACAAAGAGCTTCAGTGACTTCTGGAAAATAGTCTTCCCAAAGGAGTTTCCCAAATGACATGCCATTGTCACTGGATCTTAGAAAAACTGTATTTTCCAAGGCCTACTAGTGCTCTTGTCCTAGGGCACTGTGGCCCTTTTCATTCCCACTGCAGTCAAAATGGAGCACTGCTGCTAGTGTCACTATCTTGCAGGCTAGGAAGAGACCAGGATTTTTTTCCACTTTAAATGTTAATCTTAAATGGGCTCAGTCAAGCATTTTCTGATCCCAGGCCCTCTCATCTGGCATGTCTGGAAGTGGCCACTTTCAAAAAAGAACAGGGAAACCTGGATGCTATTCCTCTGGCTGGGAATAAGGGAAGAATAGGATGGATGTGTGTATGTGCCCTTAAATTGCCTGTTGAATTTCTCCTATGAATTTCATAGGGGTTTCTCAGGCCAGGAATACTCAGAGGTGGTTTTGCCAATTCTTTCCTCTGAACTATAGCCTACAGCTCCTGATAGTCCCTGGTTGTCTCCCATCCAAGTACTAACCAGAGCCCTAAAAGCACCAAAACCTATCTGGTTTTGGAAGGTAAGCAGGGTCAGCCCTTGCTAGTGCTTAGATGGAAGACTGCCTACTGTAGGCTATATTTCAGAGGAAGGAACTGGCAAAACCAGCTCTAATTATTCCTTGTCTAAGGATTGATGGGTTCACCGAGTCAACAGGTGACCTGAAGGTGCATATACACACAATAGGATGGGTAAGGAAAGTGAAACATGAAGTAGGCACAGCTTGCAGATTGCCAATTAAAAGCAAACAAAGGGATAGGCTGAGGAGGAATCCCTTTCAACTCTGCCTTGATCTGAAGAGGGAGTCAGAAATGAGGCAAGAACGAAAAGGGGCGTGTCAGTCTCCTTCCCTCTTTCTGAGGATTTCAGGAGCTGTTGTGAGAATGATGAGAGAGCAAGACAAAACAGCTATGTACCCCTTACATACCTAGGGCTCCGAAGACAACATAGTGGTTTTCCCTGGGGTTGATGTGCTGATCGTAGGGCCGGTTGCCAAACATGTGGGCCGCACTGTTCACCAGCCAGGTGGCATTGAGGATCAACGTATAACGGAGGATGGCAGCTATTAAGAAGCTATTGTAAAAGGATTCTCCCCAGCAGTACCAAGGCACAAACGAAGGCATCAAGAAGCACATGATCACCACAGAGCGCTTGTAATACCTGGAGGAAAGAGGAATGCACTGCACTTAAGTGTTTGGAGGTAGAGTGACACTGCACTTAACATTGTAAAGTATCAAAATCTGAACTTTTAGTACATGCTTATGCTTTCTCCAGGATTTCACCCTGTAGTAAATATTGTGTTCAAGCTCAAATTTAGTAAGTTTAGGTATAAAGCAAAGGATATTCAGGGACCTAAACTATGAATATTCAAAATCTGAACCTATGGTTCTTGAATCAAAGTTCGATCAGACTTTGAATGATGAATACTTAAGACTGTGAAGATTGTGTGTAAAATCCCACTTCTTCATCAGAAGACTAAGGGAAAGCAAAATCAAGGGGTTGTAGCACATAATGGCACAGATTTAGTATCAGGTGATGAAAAGTTGTGAAGATATCCATACATTATTATGTGTAAAAGAGCTAACATCGGAACAAGAGGATGAAGAAATGAAGATGTGATACAAGGAAATGTGTTTTATCCCACAGAGGCAACTGAATCAAAAATTTAGGGGAAGGGATAGGACAATACATACATCTATCTAGCATTCTCGAGACTGTTGTCTCACCAGAAATTCAATATTTTGTTGTTGTTAATCTTTTAATTAATAAATTGCCTCAAAGTACATCTTATTTTGGCACACTGGAAGAACTAGGAGATAATCACAGAGTCAACAAGCAAAACTGATCATCCTTGGAAAATTACAACTGTCCTTCAGTCATAGTTTTATCAAGAAACATTCTTCCCCCTCCATTCCTAATCAATTAGATTCATTTACCCACTAAACAGCTGGTGGCTTGATGCAATCTATGGTGAAAGATACAGTGGGCATCTTTATTTAATAAAAGCAAAGCTCTCTCTCTAGATAATGTCATCTTCTTCACTTTGCACGCAAGCAGTAACCCTTTGCTTACCTTCTTTGAAACATCACAACTTTATCAGCCTTCAGGTCAGAGAGATCCAGCTTTTGTCCCTTCTCTATGACATCTGGGTGTTTTCGCACCAGCAACCAGCCAATATGAGAGAAGAAAAAACCCCGACTTGCATTATGGGGATCTGCATCTGTTTCGGAGAATTTGTGGTGGGCACGATGGTCTCTGGCCCACTCATAAATATCATTCTAAATAAAAAAACAAAGCCAAACACATTAGCAGTCTTTTGAGGCACACAATATTGTTCAGTGCTTCTCCAATAAATATTTTTGGATTTATATCAGAGACAGGCAACTCTTGGAGACTGGGGTGCCACACTAACTCTCCTGTGAAGGGCCTCACAGTATCAACCTCACAACACAGCACCCCCCTCATATTTTTAGGGGGTTTTTTTTGGAGGAGGGTTTTTTTTATTGATCCCCTAATGGGCATGGGGGCAATCCTGCTTGTTTCTCCAAACAGACTATTTTATGCCCAGAAGACATCTTTTGCAACCTTCCCCGCCCCCACCACCAAAACTATGTATCTCTTTGGACAAGGTACAGCACTATCTCTAATTGCATTTCATTTAGTATTTGTTTTTGTTTTAAATGGAAGATGAGAATTGTCTAAATAGTCTCCCTTAAATAATAGGGGAGACCATTTTATATACACAGTACACACACATATATACTGTACATATACGGGTATGTATATGTATCACCTGCACACTGTGTTGCAGAGAATTATTTCCCTTGGGTGAGTCTGTGAAACTATATCAAACCAGTTTAATTGGTTCATGAGAAAGGAAATCTACATTTCAAGGCTCATCCAGACTAACAATTTGTGTCACAGTATTTAGTGAGGCTTCTTGTTCCTTTCCCACCCAAATATTCTCCTGATTTTTTTAAAAAAAATTACAAAGGTAGCACATTTTGTTTAATTGGTGGGGGTTATTTTGCCTGTAACACAAGTTGTGATGCCAGATATGCGTGTGTACAGCCCTCCCTATCTTGTCTCATTTTGTGTTTCGAGATGTGTTGCTATCCTCACATATATAGTCTCCTTTCAAAATGTACCAAAACGTAACAGGACAGGGAAAAATGCTGCCTTCAGCTGAAGTATAATAATTACTGTACATAGTAAGAATTACCAGGAAATACACTCTGACAAAAGAAATATTTTTTAATCTCAAAATTAAAAGCTTTCAGTACAGCAGTGAAAACCACTATGTCCCAACATGTTCAGCCAGTGTAGAGGAGCCCAGAATCTCAGTCTCTAAGTTTTGCTGAATCCGAACACATTCCAAACTAGATGTAAATGCTCAGGGACGTCTACTTTAATGATGACAGTATTTTACATTTCTATTACTGCACATGAAAATCTCTATCTACCTGTCTTATCTATCTATATCCCATTTGTTTGCATTATTGCTGCCAGGAATGACTGCTGCTTTACTCTTCTTTACACTTCCTTATCTCTCTGAGAATTTCAGTTAAAAAGGAGGAAAGCAAATGAGATCTAGACCCCATTTTTTTCATACAAGTAAAAAAGGGTTTTCTCCAGAATCCAAATTTTACAAAAGGTACCAAATTCTGTACAGCAAGAAATGTGAAGCTCTTCTTGGCATCCTCACATATCCATGAGTCTTGGATATGCTTATATTGCCTCTTAAGCAATTCCTACCTGGAAAGCCATGGAGTTAATAACAGCCAAAAATATTCGAAGAGGCAAAGTTGCTTTGTAAGACCGGTGACTCCAAAGCCGATGTGCTCCGGCTGTGATGCCCAAACCACTCAAGATGAAGCATAAAATTCCTGCAGATAAGAAAAGTGTACAAACAGAGCATAAGGAGAAAACCATGTCCACTTCAGCTCGTTCAGCACCAAATTTCCTCCTCCCTTTCAGTCTATTTCAAACAAAATTTTCAGATAAAGGAAGAGGCTTGGCTTAGATTTAAAAAAAATAGAAATGGGAGTAACTAGTCCAACCTGATCCCCAACACCTTGTGAGAGCTCCCCTGCTCCAAGTTACAACTGCCACTGCTCTGATGGACCTTTTGCCAAAGGACTACTGAATGTAACCTCTTCTTCTTCTTGTTGTATACCTTCATATCATTTCTAAGTTATAGTGACCCTATTACAGAATTTTCTTGGCAAGATTTGCTCAGAGGTGGTTTGCCTTTGCTTTCCTCTGAAGCTGAGAGAATGTGACCTGCCCGAGATCCCCCCAAGGGTTTCCACGATTGAGTAGTGATCTGATCCCTGATTTCCAGAGTTGTAGTCCAACACTCAAATCCCTACAGCATGCTGGCTCTCAGAAAGTAACACCTCTCCATCTCTATTCCCTTCTGGGTTGTACCTTATTTATTTTGTAAGTCTAAGGGCAGGATTAATTGTTAGCCACTGGGAGCCTTTTTGGCTGACAGGTGAGGAAGGAGTGATTGCATGAATGAATGAACAAGTAAAGAAATAAATACAAAGAGGAATTTCCATTCAAGCTTGGCTTGACTGAAAATGGGGCTCACAAACCATCAGTTCTGGTGTAGGCTTTATTTACACAGCCTTTCCATAAGAACCTTTTCTAACACTACGAATAAATGATTTATGTATTTGTTGCGTGAATAGAGCCATACATCTGGTCTGAAGACACCACATATTCCCAGAAATCAATTAAGCATCTATTAATTATAAAAGAACGCAGTTCTTTCCTCAAGTAACAAGGTCACTGCAATTTGCAATACCTTCTGGACTGTGTGACTATAATGGTCACTTACTCAACAATCCCTCTGAAATCACTGATGCGTTAATTCCTAACACCCACCACACACGCAAACCTCAAGCATACATAGTGTTCCACTACCAGCCCTTAATCTACTAAATGAGAAATAACACAGCTAGGCAAAATTATAAGGCATTTCTCAAACCGGTCAGATTCAGCTTTCACTGAAGCCATCTCGTTCCAGCTTGGACACTCCCTCTTTCCTGTTCAGCAGAGCACATTAACCAGCCCTATAAAAAAGGGCTTCAAAAGAGGCATGGAGAAAAGAAGAGACCAGCAAGGCAATCTTGTTACTCCAAACTCTTCCTATTATTTAATTATGTCCTGCCTTTCTCCCCAAAAATGGGGATTAAACAAATACAGATAAAAGAACATACTATTACACTGGGGACTTTATGCTGGGAATTATAGGACTATCTTGCAAAGGATAAAATAAAATGGGAGCAGCCTTTGTACTGGGCAACCCGGTAACCTCCAGATGTTTTAGACTAAAACTGCCATCAGCCCCAGATGCCCAACTGCAAGGGATTATAAAAGCTGCTCCTTGGAGGGCATCTAGTTGCCCATCCCTTCTTCATAAGCACTCTCAAGCCAACTAAACAGAAAACTGTTACTTAGGAAGCCATTCAACTATTCATACAAGTGGTTTACTTGTAGTCTTATATTAATCAAAATTTATATTCCACCTCTGCAAACAAAATATAGATGCAAGACAACTTGCATTATCTTAAAATAGAATTAAAATCTAAAGAACAATAAAACTACTACAAAACCAGCAGAAAAAGAACAAAAAAACTTATCTCAGGAACATTAACTTAAATACAAGCTAATTAATGTAGAATTCAGTATCTGCTTAAAACAGCCCATGAATATTTGGGGTAAGTATTCCATAACCTGTGTGACAGCATGAAAAATGTGATGACAAAGGGAGGAAATTTATCAAAGAATAAGGATTAGCTCCCATAAATGGAGGGTGCTCTGAAACAAGGTCTTTCTTCTTATAAAACCTCATTTTTCTGCAAAGCTATATGGCACATATGTGTAGACCATTTACATATATTACCATAGTGCTCAAGACACTCTGGACACAGATAACACTTCTGGGCCTGGGGGAGATGCTGAAGACTGGCCAGTTGTCAACAACACCAGTTATTGACACTGATATGAATCACATATGATATGACACTGATATGAAACCACCAATTGAGGCTCTTGGTCCTTTGGTGCCATGAACAAAGTAGCAACCAAACAGTGTGGCAAGAGTTGCTTGATGGCAATGATAATGGAGAGGTGGGCCTCATTTCCTTTCTCAGCTTCCCTGAGTGACTGCTATGTATCTCATTATTTTCAAAAGCTAAGTCTTCAGACAGATGCAGCTCACTAGGAACCAATCTGAAAGCATGCTAGCCAACAATTTTTTTTGCTCTCAAGGCTGTGTGAGCACATTGCTTCCCATTATTTCTAGCAATGGCAACACTGTTAATTCCAAGGCTACCTTTCCCAAGATGGTTCCAGAGATGTTTCAGAGACCTTGAGCTGGTGCCAAAAAAATGTTACACTGCCATTTCAGCAAGGTAGTCTATAGAACTATTGCACCGTGGACACGGAGAGATGCCATCTGTGTAGCACATCAGCCAAAGCAAACTCTCTTAAAAACTGGGCATCTTGTTCACAACAAGGGTTCTTTGTATAGCATCATCAGATGCCAAACTTGTCTGCTTCCATTGTTAAAAAAAATAAGTAAATAAATCAGCTGTTGAAGTCTTGCTGAGCCAAATGAATGCATAGCAAAAAAATGAAAATCACAAGGGAGGATAATGCTCAGGTATAGGTGTGTGCACTTTGGATTATGAGTCTCCATCAGATGTCTTCCTTTGTTGTACGACAATGATAAGCAATGTCCAACCCTCCAGATGCTGCTGGATTGCAACTCCCACTAGCCCTACCTAGCACAGTCCATGGTGAGGAATGCTGGGATTTTCAAGCCAGCAACATGTGTAGGGTCATGCTTTTGTCAGCTCCTCCTCCACAGAAGCGTGGAGATCAAGAAAAGGAGAGTATTGTGCCGTTCAGTCTATCCATGCCAATATCACACAGATGACCATTAAGAAAGTTCATTGGAAAGTCTCCATTTTGTAGTTCATCCACTGTTACTTCCAATAAGCTATTCAGGTGTGTGATGTACAGATTGAGAACTGGTTATTCTGCCAACTGGAGTCATGGTTTTTTTTTTCTCCATTCATAATGTACTTTGTCACTATGGCTATGGCATTTCCATATTGTCATTAATTCTTCAGTTTTGAAAAACCTTGGCCCCATAATTCAATCATTTTCTTAAGCAGCTGAAATAGTTTGGTTCTGACAGTCCCTACCTAAATTCATCAAATGGAGATCTCAAATTTCTGCATCATTCTCTGATGCTGTCATCTAGAACACACCCACACATTTCAAGCCACAGAGGATATGGTGAGAGGCAACCACGGAAAATTATTCAAATCTCTGCAACTCTATCACATCTGAAATATATTTGTGTATCCTTTCCTTCTGAAAGATCTATGTACTACAAATATTCTCACTGTTATTGCATGCCTTCAGGTCATTTCCAGCTTATGGCAACCCTAAAGAAAATCTATCATAGGGTTTTCTGGGGTTGAGAGTGTGTAGACAAGCCCAAAGTCCACAGCTGTGTGGAGAACTGAACTGTAGTCTCCAGGGTCATAATCCAATGCTCAAACCACTACACCATGCTGGCTGTCTTTACTGGGAGCTTTTACACCACTAGTATGAGGTGGAGGAAATAGAAAGAGGTGTTTTGGACAAGCTACATCCCATGCACCCATCACATCTGAAGTGAAAATATACATCCTTTGAAAGGTACAGTAGAAGAATCAGAGATGGGCAGAGGAATAGTCACAATATTTTGTTCCTTTAGGCTCATTTAAAAGCTTTCCCTCAGCAAGTATCTCACTGGTTGTAGTTTGCTACATTTTCAGCAACCCTATGAAGTCTGAACAATACAGCTTCTCTGTTAAAACATTTTAAGGACAGAAGGATATTCAAAGTTTTGGAAATGACAGAAAGGAATAATTTCTCAATATATGCGCTTTGTTTTAACTGTGGGGAAATAATGTTTCTTTCCCTCCTACGTAGTATATTCCCATTAAACATTTTCTTGCCTCCTTCCATATACTTTAGGAATGTTTATTATGATGCTATGCAAGATGTACATTGTTTCAAATGGTTCTGCTGCCCCCATTAATGGCTGTTGGATATAGCTCCTCTCTAATCCAATGGAACGTATTTTGAACCCCTCCTATGATTCACTCAGCAACTGGCTCCTTTAGAGTTACAAGCCAGCCCCATTCAAGGTCTTTTACAGAAGACAGCCCTATTCTGAATCAGACCACTGTCTTTTAAGCTGGGAATAGGCAGCCTAGCACCCTCCAGATGTTTTGGCATACACATAAGCAATTGCCAGGAGCAGAGGGTCCTAAATATCTGGACGGTGCCAAGCTGCCTACCCTTAGCCTACCCTGACCATCAGGGATCTTGCCCAGCCCTACCTGCAGCTGCCATGGGCTGCACTTGGGAATTGTGACATAACATCATGTGCTCCACTACTGAGCTACAGCTCTAATCCCACAGCAGCCATCATGGAAGCCCCACACTTCTACACCATGAGGTAGCAGGTTTTAATCTCAGACCAAGCTCAGTAGACTAAAAGCCCTAGTGTTTCATGCCTTTACACAAACAAGAATCAACTTACTGACTAGAAGTTAAGGCAAAGAAAATGTATATGGGCAAGAAGCCAATAATAATCCAGATGGGTCTTCTATGTGCATTAAAATTTATTAAAACTTGCTTCTGAACAATTAAAGAACTCGTGGTGGTTTCCAAGGGATCCTGTTTTCTGTGTTCACAGGAAACAGTTAATTCTCTTGAAGGCCTTCAGGGAGCTAGATTGTCAATTATGATGGGAAGAATTTAATCCCCACTGAATGGAGCAGGTGGCCAAGAAACAGAGGGCAATAATCAGACAGTACCTTCAACAGAAAATCAGCATGTCCTTTACTTACCCCACAACAAGGTGAGAGGCTTTGCAGCAGGTATGAGGCTGATGGCATACACTGCAGAAATGTGGAGCAGGGACATGAGGATGATGTTCCTCCAGACATATATTTTGACAGGCTTGGGGCCCTCTTTCTCACGGTAGGTCTCATCAAAAATGTCATCAGTCATACATCTCTCAGATCCCTGGTTCTCATATATGGGATCGCTCTTCTTCGCATTAACTGACCCATTCTGGGTTTCAAGAGCAAAGGCAGCAGTGGTGGAGAATTCTGGGGAAAGCTAGCATGAAAGCAGGAAACAAAACAAAATCAGAATTCAGATAAAGTCCCTGAGAGGGCCAGGAATCAATAAGGGGTTCCTTTTCACTTTTTCCACTTAATATTTTTGCAAGTTGCAAAAAACTAGAAGGCAAATGCATTGCTCTGAAGTGGGCCTTATGGAATGTTTAGACATATATGAACAACATACCACCACCTTATATATGTTCCACAGCCATTACTAGTTTATTATTGTACTTTACATAACTTTGCTAGTTACTAAATTGCAACTGCACATAACTGTGCAGTCTGATAAGGAGCCCTGACTGTGCTGGATTCCCAGTTGCATAAACCACCCATGCATGTACAGCTGTATGAGCATGTATGCTCCTTTTCAAATATTCAGCTCTATACACAAAGGTCACCTTACTGGATGATCTTCACCTGATAACTGACAGAGGAATGTGTCTCTGTTGGCTGTTGGACCTTTCAGTGGTGTTCAATACCATCAACCATGGTATCTTCCTGGAACGCCTGAGGGGTTTGGGAATTGGGACCACTCTGCTTCAGTGGTTCCAGTTCTATCTCTTGGTTTCCAGATGGTGATGCCTGGGGATAGCTGCTCCACAAAAAAAGGAGCTGTTCTATGACATATGACTGGGTGCCATCCTATCCCCAATGCTCTTTAACATTTACAATGACACCAGTGAGAGAGATCATCTGGAGGCACGGGGTAGGGTACTATCAGTATGTCAATGACACCGAAATATACTTTTCTATATACTTCAAAAATAGCATCAGCTAAGGATGGTTAGTCTCCTCTGAATTAATGCCTGGAGGAAGAAATGAACCAGATGAGCTAAACAAACTGAAACTGAATCCAGAAAAAGATGGATGTGATTACTGTTAGGAGTCCTAATCTGGGACAGGAGGCGTCTCAACCAGTCTGGATGGGTTTACACTCTCCCCAAAAGACTGTGTTTGCTGCTGGGAGGGGTGCTTCTGGATCCACCACTCCAAATGATAGCCCAGATAAGATACAATGGTCAGGAGTGCTTACTAACTAGCTTCAGCTGACGCACCAGCTGTGTTCCTTACTAGAGCTGGAGGCCCTAAAGATGGTAGTGCACACAATGAGAATCTCAAGGCTGGATTTCTGCAATGTACTGTACATTGGGCTACCTCTGTACCAAGTTTGGAACCTTCAATTAGTGCAAAAAACATGGCAGCCAGATTTGTTACTAGGTGTGCATCTAGCTGTGATCATATTGTACCTTTATTAAAATCACTCCACTGGCTGCCATTTAGCTTCCTGGCAAAGTACAAAGTTTTGGTCATTACCTTAAAATCCCTACATAGTTGGGTCCAGATCACCTACAGGATCACTTTCTCCTGTATAATCTGCCCGTATACTCCAGTCTTCTGGGAGACATTTACTTCAGTCAGCCAGGATCAAGCTAGCAACTGAAAACCCAAGGCCTTTTTCATCAGTTGCCCCCAAATTGTGGAATGACCTCCTGGAAGAGTTCCAGCTGGATACACTATCTATGATTAAAACAGCATTAAAAACCAATCTCTTCCAACAGGCCTATCCAGGTAACTTTCAAATTATGAGTTTTTAAATTATAAATTTATTGTTTTTAGCAAGTATGGCTTTTTAACTGGTTATGCCTTTTTGATTATGGATTTTTAATTGATATTCATGTTTTAAATGGTGTTATGTATCTATTTGCTGCTGTATTCTAATCTGTTGTTCCCCACCATGATTCATACAGAAAGAGATGACGACAACGACGATGTCAGGTGCAAACGCTAGAGGGGTATAACATCAGAAATAATACTAGTAACAAGTTCCACTTTCTTGTAATACATTCAGTAAATGCACAGAAAAAGGTCTGCCTATCATTTAAATCTGTAGTGGTTGCACATTTCTATAGGGATATTTGACTAAGTCAGTAACCCTACAAGAGCTTTGCCCCTCACAGGGCATAGCACTAACAGAACTGAGTCCCAAAGTGACAAAGGCAATCAAATTCTGAGCACTTACCTGGTAGTAAGTCCCACTGAAGGCAATACAACTTATTTCTGACAAAACACATTCAGAACCAGGCTGCAACTATTTTATTAAGACCATATTTTAGGATAGGAATATCTCCCCACTCTTTGGGCCACATATCCCTAGCAGTGGTCCAAAATACCTCTGTTTTCATCTATGCCTTTCCCCAAATGGTGCCCGGGAGCAATGGTGTGACACTTCCGATTGCCATGTGGGGAAGGACAGGGACGAAAACTGAACTATTGCAACTTCTGTCAGCCCTGATCAGCATAGCAGCCTGTGGTAAGACATAATACAAACGACAGTCCAGTAGTATATAGAATGTCCTTCCATTGTTCCTTAAATGTCTATGAAACAGTTCAGCAGAAACTGAAGGCAGAGATGGAAGAAAATAGTCCTGGATACACTTTTATGGCTGCACCCCTAAACTCACTTACCTGAAAATGATGTTGGAATCAACCACACTTACTTCTGAGCAGATGTGTAGAAGCAACTATTTGAGATGACTATAATGAGAGCCACTGACTTAAGTGTGATCAGTTGGCAAGGCAGTACAGTGAAACCATCAAAGGAGCTGGGACTGGCAGGAGGCCCTTTTGCCTCCATTCAAATTCCTCTCCCCTTTGACCTCAGTCCCGAACCACAATGACAAATGTGATCTTCTCATCCTCACTTATTAGCTTCTTTGGCCAGGCAAAGTCTTGCCCAAAGTTGCCTCAGTACTCGAGTTGCATAAGGAGCATTCAGCATTGTTGCATCATCATTCTATTATAAAAAAGAGACCAACTCCTCCTTAATGGTTAACATGGGGCCAATTACAATAGTCCTGAAATATAGTATGTCCCTGCTCCCACCCTCAAGGAAGATATCAGGTTTTCCTCTTAAATAAACATCTGGAGGCTGGAGAACCTGCCTATCTAGTGAGAGGACCACTCTTTAATCCTTATTAATGCACTTCCTTTTGAGGAGAAGCTATCAAGACAGTGCACAACAAATTAAAGTGAAACAATCTGTGCAGAAGAAAATGCTTAAAATGTGTTAACTTTTTTTTAAAAGCACACTAAAAATAATATAAAAAAGCAAAATTTAAAAGATGTATCTCAGCCCCCTTTTCTGAAAGCCAAGGAGGTGGGGAATCATATTTCTGTAGGGTGTGCATTGCACAACTAAAGTGTCCTGACCCTCCTCAAAGGCAGCCCTTCCTCAGCCAAATAAGAGCTATTAGACAAAATAAAATAAATGAACCTGGCTAGATTGTTTCTGTTGTATGTGTGCATGTGTCTTCAAGTTGCCTTTCAATTTACGGTGACTCCATGGATTTTGTAGTCATACTAGTGCTGGAGAGTGCAAAGGGGTGTGTGGAGCCATTCACCTCCAGCCTGGTGTCACTGGGAAGGCTCCTTCAACAGATATGCAGGGGTTTGCATCCATCAGACCCACAGCTGACAACAAGCCTTCCGGTCTGCGTGTGTACATGTGCAAGTGCACACACTAACACAACATGGTTGTTCATTACAAGGGGCATAATCTAGCAAAATTTAAATGCTTTGGGCAAGATCATGCATCATCAGGCATCACTGAAATGACACAGCTCCATTGTGGTGGTTACATCTGACAGTGCCACACATAGCCCAGACTTTCTGTTTCAGCCTGTTAGGCTTCAACCAAAGGGTTTCTGAGGGGCAGCAGACTGGGGGATGTGGCTGGAAAATGATGACTGTAGTGTTTTCTCACTTGCATGGCATGCCAATAGTAGATAGCTAGAGAAAATCCTTGAGTATTTGCCATAATTTAAAATCTCTTGTTTTCTTTTTTTTTTAAACAGGCCCATTTATATTGTGGCTAGAAACAGCAAGTTCTGTGTTTCACAGAATTAATTATCAAACAGATTTTTATATAATATGTGGCGTTAGTATTTATTAATTAACATTTGTTTGAACAGTCTGCATACAGCGGGAAATGCTTCCAAGTTTTAAGTTGTAAGTAATGTAAAGCTTGGACAGGAACACAAACTGAACCACATTCTCTGTTTTATATTCTGGGGCTCAGCTGAGGTAAGCCTAGGCAGCAGCACTGTACAGACTTGCCACAATCTGCTAGGAGTTGCTGTTCTTGCATGCGTTCATATCAATTTTCTACAGATATCACCCATGGGAGCAGCCACTGAAAAATAACCTGGATGCTCCCTGAAGCATGGTAAGGAGAAATTGCCAGAAGAAAATGGGGAGCCTGATCACTCTAAGATGCACTTTAAAAACCTTGCAGAGTTAGGGCTGCATTTAGATGGTACTTTATTTGCATTCCACATAGGCTTCCTTCATGTATTCAACTCAAATTCAAAGTTAAAAGTAAGTCAACCAAAGTTAAGATCACACCCTTATTTAGGTAATCCTAATTTCATCTTTTCCTTCAACAGGCCAAGTTCCTGAAGAACCCTTGTAGCTGCAACCCAGCAGTTGTTGTTCTTTAAAGTTCTTCAAGAAGTTTACAAAGCTCCTCGCCCTCACTGGTGAGCTGGCGCGATCCCTTGGTTTTTGCTCTCAGAAGGCAACCCCAGAACCCAGTTCCCCTGGAGGTGCGGCGGGTTTGGCGCTCGAGCAAGTCTGTGGCGGGGCGGGCGGCTCTGGAGCTCCCTCCGACGCACGGCTACTAAAACAGCGAGTCCCACGGGCTGCCCCAGGGCTGACTGGCTCACAGGCGAGACCCCGCCTTCGCCGAGATCGCTCGCTCGCTCGTCCACCGGTTCATCTGACTCGTTGCGCTCGCCCCGCTGTTGGGGAGCCCCACACAACGGCCCGCTGCCTCCGTTAGGAAGTTCCTTAAAAGCCGCCGTGCTCCCGGGGGAAAGGGCGACGCAGGCCGTTTCCGCACTAGCCTGTTGTAGCGCGATGATTCCACTTCCAACCTCCTCTGGCATCCTGGGGTTTGCAGTTTCGGGAGGGGCCGTCCGGCCCCTCCCGAAACTGCAAACCCCAGGATGCCAGAGGAGGTTGGAAGTGGAATCATCGCGCTACAACAGGCTAGTGCGGAAACGGCCGCAGACACGAA
Organism: Ctenosaura bakeri; assembly: GCA_948474755.1. Classification (NCBI taxonomy): domain Eukaryota; kingdom Metazoa; phylum Chordata; class Lepidosauria; order Squamata; family Iguanidae; genus Ctenosaura; species Ctenosaura bakeri. Next base: position 4,327 of record CAOLHI010004892.1, on the reverse strand, counting down.
AGGCGCTGCCCCAGGTTGCCTGCGGGGCGGTCACGTCGCCACGCAGCGGAACGAAGCAGCTGAGGCAGGCGCGGGGGGGGGCGGGTCGAGCAAGGTATTCTTCTAACCCCCGGCCGCCCGATTCGGAGACAAAGCAGGTACCAGATAGGATGCTAAGCCCTCGCCAAGCCGAATCCGGCCCCGCAACATCTAAAGCCGTTTCCGCACTCGGCTGGTATAGCGCGATGACTCCGCTTTCCACACCCTCTGGAACCCTTGAGGCCCCTCCAGCCCCGGCATCCCATCCGACGTGGAGAGCGGAATCATCGCGCTATACCAGCGAGTGTGGAAGTGGCTTAAGTGTGCGCGCATAAGGGGCCAAGCCGGAGGCGGGTGCTGGGGCCGCCCGAGCTACCGGGGGAGCGGGGCTTCTCCTCACCTCCTCCCGGGCGAACAAGGCGGGCATCTCGTCCTTCGGCGCTCCCTCCGTCCCTCCGTCGGTGCGAGCGGCGCTCGTTGCCTCCGCCGGGGACCCGCTCGCTCGTCGCTTCCGCCGCTGCCGCTCTTCCACGCCCGTCCTTTGCCGCCCGGGGAGCCCTCCGCGGAGGTATTTAAGTCCTCGCAAGCACGAACTCAAGTAACCCGCCAGGAGTTACGTTACTCTCCTCCCCCCGCCGCCTTTCTTTCAAAAAACGAAACGGAGCGAAGATTTCGCCCCCTCACGCGCAGAAAACAAACAAACAAAAAACAAACGACCCGCCGCCGCGGACCAGTCGCCGCTCAGGAGGCGAACACGCGGCGCGGCTTCGCTCGGAGCTGCCCGGGGACCGTGGGGTTGGCTCGGGCGCCGGCGACTCTTAAGCGGCGGCCGAGGCGCAGAGAAGAGCCGAGTCGGCGGATGATACCTTGGCAGGGAGCGGAGCGCGCTGATTGGCTGGGAGGAATTTGGTGCCACTTCAAAGCCTCCTCGGCATTGGCTGCTGGCAATCTGCTGTTGGACCGCGCCGCCGGTGCTCCCCTCGCGCCGCTCCGCGCGCCCAGCCACCAGCCACGCGCCCCGCGCCGGATCCGAGCCGCCCTCGCCTTGTGATCCGTCTCTCAGGCGGGGGAGGGATGACGTCGCCCCCCCCCGCCGCCAGGAAGGCAATGACCGGCAGTTACTTTTGCTGGCGAAGTGGGTCAGCGGGTCTTCCCGTTGGTTGGGTCCGCGCGGGGCAGGAAGGGAGGCAGAGGCGCGACGAGGGCCATTTCCGCACTAGCCTGTTATAGCGCGATGATTCCACTTTCAACCTCCTCTGGAATCCTGGGGTTTGCAGTTCCGGGAGGGGCCGGCCGGCCCCTCCCGGAACTGCAAACCCCAGGTTCCAGAGGAGGTTGAAAGTGGAATCATCGCGCTATAACAGGCTAGTGCGGAAATGGCCGAGGACAGGCGCCGCTTCGCCCCGCCACGCACTCGCCCACCTGGCGCGGAGGCGCAGGACGCCCCCTCCCCGCCTCCGCTTTGTGCTTCTTAATGCCTCCCGCCGCCCCCCCCGGGGACTCCGGCCAGAAAACAGCCCGTCAGGGGCCATTTCAGCATTCAGAGGCCTCTCCCTAAGCTGCAAACCGCAGGGTCCCGTAGAATGTTGAAAGCGGAATAATCGCGCTATAAGAGTGTAGTGCGGAAATGGCCACAGTGTTGCCACTGAGAAGGTGAGAAGGATGTGCGAACACTGGGGGTCTTTCTGCTCTGCACTCTTATAGGGCTATTCTTCCACTCTCAACCTCCTATGGCAGTGGTTCTCAACCTTCCTAATGCCGCGGCCCCTTAATACAGTTCCTCATGTTGTGGTGACCCCCAACCATAAAATCATTTTTGTTATTTTTTATTTATTTATTTATTTGTTAGTTAGTTAGTTAGTTAGTTAGTTCCAACATCAAATAGATTGGAAACACTGCCCTAAATCACTGCTCTGGATAGACTTCTAATGCCTAGAAACTGGTAACCCTCCCCCCTTTTTTTAAGCACAGAGAGTGTCCATCGATGCCAGAATTAAGGCAGTAGTTCTAGTTCTGAATGTTGGGTTTCCACAGTTCAAAAAGCCAGTCACTCCCAAAGGCAATGCCGAAACAGCCCATGTTTTACAAGAGGCGCAGGGAGGAAAGGACAGGGAGAGAGGAAAGATGGCGGCGGCATAAGCAGACGTGTTTTGTTTCCCTCCCTCCCTTCCTCCCTCCCTTAAAGGGAGTGCGGATGCTGAACATACAAAAAGCAAGGAATGCAAGACAGTCAGGGCGAAGAACACAACATGTGCGTGTGGCAAGCGCCAAGGGTCCACGCACAACAAAAGCGAGAGGAGAAAGTCATCCTGGCTGTTTCTGCACTAGACTGTTATAGCGCTATGATTCCACTTTCACCATCCTATGGAATCCTGGGGTTTGCAGTTTGAACGCCAGCGCAGGGGTCTCAGAAGCACTGCTCCCATTGGCTGTGAGGCCACCTTCTTTTAAAAGGGGGGCAGGACTGAGGAGCGGCGACCCCTGTGAAATGGTTGTTCGACCCCCAAAGGGGTTCCGACCCCCAGGTTGAGAACCACTGTCCTATGGAATCCTGCAGGTTGCAGTTTAGGGAGAGGCCTGCAAACCCCAAGATTCCATAGGAGGTGGAAAGTGGAAGAATAGCCCTATAACCATCTAGTGCGGAAATGGCCTCGGAGGGGCCGCAGAGAGCATTGAGCAGAGGTAACAGCTCCTTCTGACTCCATACTGCAGGCAGGTCTGAAGAAAATGAGCCCAGTGTTTATGATCATCTTTTCCCCCAAGAGGAGGAAGGTTGCTTTGTAGGGTGCCGTACGGTCCGCAGCCGTTATCTAATGTGCCACTGAAGACAAATGAGAAAGCAAATGTGCAGGAGGAAGTCAGGGGTTGGAAACTTGGCAATGACGGCTTTAATCAGGAACGCTTACGATGTAGGCCATTTCTGCACTATGCTGTTATAGTGCGATTATTCCACTTTCAACATCCTATGGAATCCTGGGGTTTGTAGTTTGGGGAGGGGCCGGCCCCAAACTGCAAACCCCAGGATTCCATAGGATGTTGAAAGTGGAATAATTGCATTATAACAGCATAGTGCAGAAATGCCCTTAGTGTATTTCTTAAAACAAATAGAAAAGCATAACAAAGCAGTAGATTAAAAGGACTACTCTTGCCTTTCAGTCTTCGTAACCTTACATTACCAGTGTATTATTGGGACCAGCTGCCTGACTTCCCTGTCTGCGACCAAGGAGGAACCGTGCATGAAGATTTGGCTGGCTGCTTGGGAGGCAGCTGTGATGCTACCGGCCTTGTCAGCTGTAGCTTTTGCAGCACCACTTCAGGATTCCCAGGCGCCTAGAAAGGCCTGTTTCTCCTCACCAAAGCTGGTCATGCCTTTCAACACGACATGGTTTGGTTTTGTGCCATCACACCTCACGATCAGTCCCCAGGTATCTTCAGTCAATCTCTTAGTGAGGCAGTCTCTTATTCCCCCCCCAGATACCTTGTACAATTCACAGTTATAATCAGGAGAGCTAAGACACAGAGAACAGGAAATAAACTGGATGAACTTGAACTCGTAGCACAGCCGAATACCGGGAAGTATGAAAGATGTTGACATGAGTTTTGTGACTGAAATGTAGCAATACAAGGGCGTAACATATTTCTGAGAAAGAACAGATGGGACAGGAGGAGGAGTAGCACTGTATGCCAAGGACATTTACATCTGTGAAGAGATCCATGACTTAAATCCTGACAGCCAGGTTGAGACCACCTCGGTAAAAAATTAAGGGGAAGAGAAAAAAACTGCAATGTCACTGTGTGTCGGGGGGTGGTCTTTTACAGACCCCCAAGCCAGACTGAGAACTTGGATGAAGCTTTCCTGGAACAGATGACCAAACATTCAGAAAGGAGAGATGTAGTAATAGTGGCAGATTTCTTTTTTTTTTCTTTTTTTATTAAAATATATTAAAATATTACAAAAAGCAGGGGGAAAAATTATTAGTACAATACAGATTTTCTGTAAGTTTTTTACATTACTTACCAAATTTGTCAAATACATACCGTTTACCAGATATGTACACATCTCTTCTCCTGAATCAAATTAAATCTTCAATTAACATATTCATCGTACTTACAATTATTCTATAACTTTGTTATTTAATCTACTTGTCTTATTTACAACACTTCCTACTTATCCTTATTGGTTTATTTAAGACATAAACACACCGCTATTACTGTAGCCTCTATATTTCCACTTATATTGAAAAATATAACCTTATAATACCATGTATACTACATTGTTATTATTAAAGCAGTAACTTATAGATCTTTT